>SKCR01027555.1:0-167696 GCA_019454045.1 Zanthoxylum bungeanum | reverse complement strand
GGATACCGGGGATTGATACACATTAGGTTTGGTGCTCCGAGTGCCAATCCGGATCGTATTTATGTCCGATTCATTAATACGGACAATTTCATTTTCCATAATATTACTAATTTTAACGGTAGCACCCTTGTCTTTTATACAATTATTCGATCTAATTATGATTAGATATCTGATTACGATTAGATTGAAACTGAATCTGGTTCAGTGATAAGTGTATACTAGACAAAGACCCTAGGATTTACAGTATAGTGCGCAGTTACAACGCAGTTTGTAATTGACATTGGGAAACACACTATTAGTTGTATATCCTTAAATAAAGTTCCTGGTCAAGATTTGCTAACACGGGTCGGTTAGTAAAATCTGCTGAGACCAGTACATGTCGTATATCATGAATTGGTCTGATGGTTTATCCTAGTGAACCATGAGTCTCGGGAGACTCGTATAGACATGTAGGTGTTTATTTGATAAGACACTTAATGACTCACTGAAGGTTTCCTAATAGATGGTACACTAACGTCAATATGAACCTTCTCGAGTTGAGCGAGCATAGTGGTCCTTCGACTTGAGATACCACTGTAGATATATGAGTTATCCTCCACACTTCGATGGCAGTCACGTCAATGATCTATTCATGATCAGACCTTCGCATGTTCGTTGGGTGTGGACTGATGCTCATGATATCCAGTGCGTATCAAGATAGGATCCATCAGTCCTGTGTACAGGGCATAGGCATCCTCACGTGTTTATTATACCGAACAGATTTGACGTTCTCATCTATATCCCAGATATAATACGGATAGCCTGTGACTGAGGGATTATACGTATGTTATGACCTCGACTTGCATAGTTTAGCGAGATTAACTGTGGTCGTCATAATCCATGAGTGGGTGGATTATGGACACGAAATTGGATTTCGTGACGGATAAACCTAAACTTAGAGAGTCCCACAATATGAAGTGTACTCGTTGAGCACTTGGGCAACGTGATATGAATAATACGGATTATTGATTATACTTCACCAGATTAAATGAGTTAATTTGGATCGTTTAATCGGTTAAACGATAACACATGCAATTAGGGAATTTTGTCCTCTAGTAATTATTGTGTATTTTTATTTGATACATAATACGATTAGATACACATTAATTATTCGTCAAATGAGATTTTGACACATGCCATTAATATATGTATTTGTTATTTAATGTAAATAAAAATACATATATGTGAGTAAATTAATTGTTTAATTATTTAATAGTTAAATAATTAATAATTCAAATTAAAGCCTTATCCATTTATTATTAATTGAATTATACATGGTGAGCTTTAATTGGTTACACATGGCATGAATTTAATTAGCTTTTGTGTGTCCAATTTTGATTGGATTTTATAAAGCCTAATTAATGATTTAATTTGTTAAATAAAGAAAAGACAAAAAATACCCCTCCTTTAATATGCCAATTTCGGTCAACTTAAATTAAATGAAGCAAATTGTTTTCTTCTTCACCCTAAGTTTCTGCTACTACCGAAACCCTCTCCAAAAATGGGTTTTGAAAACTTGTTTCAAAACTTGAAGATTTGAAGGAAAAAATTCAAAGAAAAAGCTAAGGATTTAGGGATATCAAGGTAAGTCTTCAACTCCTTAGGCTTAGGAATTTGATTTCTTGTTCTTTGATGGCTTAGAATGTTCTAGGGTTTATTCAAATCTGAAAAATTGGGGCTTTGTGGTTTGGGGGATGGATTGGATGTTTATTGTGCATGTGTGAAGTGTTGATGAACTAATTAGTGTAATTATGGTTCAATTTTGTTCAAATTATTGTTGGACAATAAGTTTCCATTCTAGAGTGTGATAACCACTCTTATTATGCCTAGAATTGTTCTAGATATCTTCATTTGTGGTGACTTTAGATTGCCGTTTGATTAATTTGATTAATCTTAATGGAAATTGGATTTAAAGCATGATATTTGGACTGTTTTTATTTACTGATCAGACCTGGAAGAAATTCTGATTTGGTGATGCAATTTTTGTCTTTAGAATGTTTTGGATGTAATTTGGGTGTTGGCACAATTTTCGGAAAGTGTTTACGACTTGAAATAAGCGAAAACGGCCAAAAATAGCGTTACCAAACCTGACCGGGTGGATTTTGAGCCAACCGGGTGACGGCTGTGAAAACAGTGATTCTGTCACTGTTCGGGCAGCCCGTGAACTGCCCCGAGACTATAGGAACTGACTTGGGTAGTTTCCATAAGTGTCGGGTAGTCGGTTCGAAACTTGGATTTCTCAGTGCGATCCTACGAAAAACGTGTTTTAGGCAATTTTGCGGAAAATTGATTTTCGTAAAAGTTTCGCGAATTTTCAATTATGTTTATATTAATACTTGATATTAAATAAATAGGTTTAAGTGAAATATGAATAAATTATTCATATTAGATATTGATTAATTTATTCGGTATTTTGAAAAAGTTTTAAAATACGATTTCGCCCGAACCCGCGCTTCCGCTGCGCCCAACTCCCACAACCCCAACAGTTAGGACATGTTAATTATAATACGATGCGTAAATTAATTAACATGGACCTTATACCTAAATTTGCAATTGATAGCCAACATAAGAGTGAGGCATGTGTTGAAGCAAAAATGCATAGAACATCATTTCATTCCATAGAACAAAGTTCTGAACTCTTGGAACTTATACACACTGATGTGTGTGATATGAATATTGTGCAAACAAGAGGCGGTAAAAATACTTTGTCACTTTTATCGATGATAGCACAAGATTCAGTTATGTTTATTTGCTGAGGAGCAAAGATGAAGCTATTGAGAGCTTTATACACTGAGAACGAAGTTGAAAATCAACTTGGCAAGAAAATCAAGAGAATTAGGAGTGATAGATGAAGTGAATATGTGTCACCATTCGGTGAATATTGTTTCATGCACGGAATTATTCACGAAACCACCGCTCCTTATTCTCCTCAACAAACGGGATTGTTGAGTGCAAAAACCGAACGTTGAAGGAAATAATGAATTCCATGTTGACTAGTTCTGGTTTACCTCAGAACTTATGGGGGAAGCCCTACTTTCCGCGAACTACGTTCTGAACAAGCTTCCTCACTTGAGATTGGACAAGACACCATATGAGTTGTGGAAAGGTTATGTACCTTCCTACAAAAATCTGAAAATGTGTGGGTGTCTTACCAATTTCTAAGGTAATGGTTCCTAAACCTAAGAAGGTGGAATATGACCCAAAACTATTGACTGTATATTCATCGATATGCTAGCAACAATAGTGCGTATCGATTCTTGGTACACAAGTATGAGATTCCTGACATCAATCCGAATGTGATGATTAAGTCAATGAATGCAACATTTTTTGAAGAGACATTTCCTTGTAAGGAAGGACAAAGAAGAGAGTCTCTCAAAAGATCTATTGATATTGTCAATGACAGTGATCAGGTTTACCAAGAGTCAGATCAACAAGGAAATGTTGAGGCAAATGAACCTAGACGTAGCAAGAGAGCTAGAGCGTTTAAGTCGTTTGGTCTCAATTTTCTGACATACTTGTTAGAAAATGAGCCTCAAAGCTATAAAGTGTTGAGTTCTAATATAGGTCCCAATAATCATCAAATCAAGCACAAAAACGCATGAACACATCAAAGGAGTAAGGCGGAAACATAACTCACATTGAACAGTTTTTGGATACGAAGAACAAGATGCGTTTTTGCCTCCCTCAAAGTCACGGCAGCAGCTCTCCAAGGCAGTGGGCTGCTCGGTTTTGATGGTGGTGGTCTCCTCCATGATCGGCCATTGATGACCTCCATTGAAGCTCCAAGCTTCAAGCTCCAAAAATGATTCCAAGCTCATAAATTTGTTTCCCTATCACCTATGTATAACCCAAGGTGTGTGCTAGCACTTCTTCATCTTCTTTGCTTCTCATTTGTTCGGTCAAACCAGAACAAAAACAAGAAGAAATCGGCAGTGAGCCGTGAGAGGGAGAAGAGAAAATGGAGGGAAGAAAGGTTTCCTAGAAACCATGAAAGTGGAGAGAGAGTGGGAAAAGAAAAAGTATTTTGGTTTTTATATTTCCAAAATAAAATCATTTACCAAATTCTTTTTCAATTCCATTTACCAAAAAGTCCAAAAGCAAAACAATAATTGCTTTTCAACTACCACATCAATCAATCAAACCAAGTGACAACTTGTCACATCACTCAAAGTGACATTTGATTTGACGCTTGATGTGACTAGCGATTTGACGCTCGATTTGACTTGCGTGCCGCACTCGAATTCAAAATGCGAATGCGCTCGCAAATAATCCCGGGCTCGGGTTCGTTAATTCCAAATTAATGAATTTTCCGTCGCGTCGTAATTAAATGATTACGCCTAGCGAATTCACTATTCACGTCGCTAACGAATTAATTCTAAATTAATTCGTTCGCCCGAATTAAAATCCAATTTTAATTCCGCGTCGAAATCCAATTTCTAATAATATATCAAATATATTAATTTATATCGATTAATTCCAAATTAATCGTTCTCTCACTTTAACGATATTTTATCCGAAATAAAATATCTCCGTAATTAATCCCAGATTAATTTTCTCTCTCTAGAAATTAATCTTCTCTCTTTACTAATTAATCCCAGATTAATCAGTGCGAGTTATACGTCATCGGTGAATCTTCGGGAAGCGACCCATGAGATCTCCGGATATGTTGGCAGTAAATACGGTCGTCGGACTATCCGAACACGTAAGTACCTCGTACTACGTTTATACCATTTACAAGACAAGGTTGGCTTCTAGAAAGCGCCATGCCTACCCAGTTCTCCAGAAATATTCTTACAGGAATATATAGTTCTGTATCAAGCGTAGTATACCGTAGTATTGTGTATATCAGCCCAGTATCGGATAGTCGCGTGCTAGGGCTGGGGCTGGATAAGTGTCTGCCCCGTCCGAAGCACATGTCGGATGTCTGGTAACTAGTCTCTATAATCGGATATACATGACCTTGTCATAATATCCCGATGGCCGGCCAGCACTTAAGAGCACTAATACCGTATCCTGCGTGACATCATCTCCACTATGACTGGAGTGATACTTCTGTCTTGACATCACACCCAATACACTACGACTCTCTGATAAACCCAGAAGTGGTGTACGCAGAACCGGTTAAAGCCCTGTACCACCAAGACCAAAGTCTATCGATTATCATAAGTATTAGCGATGCAAGTCTCAGGTTAAGACTATACACACCTACCTTGATTTCGGCTCTCATTGACACATAGTCATAATACCAATGGGATTCCGAGGGGTCTATCCAGAGCGAAGCTATTCCCGTACCATCGGTGAAACACGACCTCCTATCGCACTTGCATAAGTATCCAATACTTATATATATGAGAACTATGACGTTGTGCCCTCACAACGCGCACAAGTGCAATACTAGCCTATTCCGCATTATCGATGTCCTGTCTCGATAATACTACGACTAGGGATATTTAATGATTAATCCTTCGTGGACTGATACTGTCTCATATCATTCTCAATCCAGGAACTAATCATATGGACCTCTCTTCATTATGCATCTAAGGTGATCTTAATCACAAATGATGAGAGTACAATCTCCTTTGTCACATAGTTAATTTGTACAACAACACCGTGATCTGTACAAATAGTGATGCTATGGGTCATTTTTTCCAACAATCTCCCACTTGGCACATAGCCAGTCACTCAAGTGTCCTACACCCGAACTAATACGGTTGGCTCAAACTGCTGAGAAATGCTTTCGTCAGCGGATTTGCATGATTATCATCTTGATGCGATTTATTCGATCATCACATCGCCACGATGTATGATCCGAATGAATCAGATGAATATCTAAGTATGTATCTGGATCGTTGATGAGACCATTAATTCTTTAGCTTGTGCTGACGCCTAGCTCAGCTGCTAACAGAACTATATCTAATCTAATTAGATTTGTATTGACCCAAATAAATTCTATTGTTGCTTCAGCTGCAACAACAATCCGCATTTGTTGTTTATTCGGTAACAGTATCTTGCTTCGAAGATTTCCAGCTCACTGTACTGTTCTTCAAACTATATAGTACCGTTTGCAACTTTTAGTCGTCTTTATCGGTTATAGGAAACTTGCTGCAGTGACTCCAGTCACTTCAAGTTCTCCTTCTCCATAGACTAAGACATCATCCTTAGTTCTCTAAGATACTAACGGATGTTCTTAACATCAATCCAGTGACTATCACTCGGATCGGCCTGTTTGTGAATCCATATGCTCAAAGCGTATGATACACCAGGTCTCGTATATTTTTCAATGTACGGTTTCTAGGAGAGTATTGCGAAAGCCAAGCTTTCGCCGATATTTATTTTATGGGATATCATTTCCAAGAAATGACGTATTATCATTATTTTATAGGACAGCCACTATCAGTGCGCTCCCACTAACCTCCTTATATACACAAGAATTATTTTCGTTTTGAATTAAATCGTACACAATTATGATTATATCAAAATGATAATTCCAAGAACCTAATGCTTGCTTCAATCCAATCATGGATCGAATAACCTGCATTCCAAATGGATTTACAGTGGCAACAGGTAAAAGGTTGAATCGTAATCAACACAATGTTGATAACGATACCTTTCCGTTAAAAGCCTAGCTTTATACGCTGGTATGTTGCCATCCATGTATGTCTTCCTAGAAGACTTTTAAGTACCATTAGGCACAATGCCTTGTGGTACATCAACTAGTATCCAAACTGGTTGATATACATGGAATCCATTTCGGATTATACGGCACTTTGCCATAATTAGGGAGTTGATACCTTATATCACTTCCTCATGCATAGTCAGTTGGTATTCCTCAATAAGATTCACATCTTTATGAGGTTAGATCAGAAACCCATACCCCAGGTTGTTTTCTGACTCTGTCCGACCTACGCGGTCTTGTGTATTCGAAGATTAAAGGTAATAGTCTCATCCTGGATGAACTATTCATGTTCCATTAAGATTCAGTGCCTTGAACAGTATTACTCCGATTTCCATCGAGTAATACTATCCTCCCACTTACCACTGCATATCGGTATTCCTCTCAGGAAAACCGTATGGTGAGTAACAATCTAATTGTTTTCTTGTGAGGTGTATAAGTACAATACTTATGGTATCCCTAGGATAACCTACATTTGGCACCTATCCTATTTGGGTTTTAGTTTGGTATCATCCAAACATATGCCTAGCATACCCAAATTATCAAGAATGAGAAACCCGGTTCTTTCCCGTTCATATCTAATATGATATCTGTTAAACAGATTATTATGGAACCTTATTCAAAATAAGTTCTTGCACTGTTTAAAGCTTATCCGTTGAAGGAAATGGTAGCTCAGAGCGACTCGTGATTAACCTTATTATGTCTAACAAAATTCGGTTAATCCGTTCGGACACACCGTCAAACTGACGTATTCCGAGAGGAGTCCTTATTTGAAAGAATACTATACTCTTTCATATATACTAGAAATTTATTGCTTTAGTATTTTCCATTACAGTCTTACCATGACGGTTTAATACTTTACTCGATCTGTTTGTCTATTTCGTGTCGAAACTCTAAAAGTTTCCGATTTGTGTTTCTTCAAAAGAAACACATAACCATACGCGATGCCACATCCGTAAAGGTCACGAAATATTCATATCCATATCTAGCCTAGCTAGACATGGGCCCACTTGATTCACTATGAAGTAGGGCTAACAGATCGGTGGCATTTACACTTTTACCAAGTAAATAGTGTTTTAGGCACTTTGCCCAAATAGACTAGATTCGTAGACTTTATTTGAATAGAATCAAATCAGTCCTAGTACCCGCTCTTCAAAAGTGCGGATATACGATTCTTGTTTAGTAGTGTCCCTGACAACTATGCCACAATTAAGTTTCTTAACTGATCAAATCAGTTTGAGCTATTTATTTGTCATGTTATATATTGAGATATTATTTATATTCAAAATATAAATCCTGTTATTCACATCTAATGTGTTTATCTCAATATCATCTTTATATAATGAAACACTTTAGTGTTCTAGAATATAAAGGTACACCCGCAGCGGGTTATACGCGATATAGAGATAATGTTTCTAGTCAAACTAGATACATTATAACAGTTTCCTAATTTACGTACTAACCCGAAGGTAGTTCCTAAATTCAAGTATCTACGGTTAAAACAGCGACTTTCGTCTTGTTTCCAATTCGCAGATAAATCTCTATTGAAGTCAGTATCCTGTTCAAAACAGATTCTGAACATCAATATATTTTATGTACCACACTAAGTATTTAAAATCCAATTTCAATACTAGTTGTGAACATAATTATGACAATCATATTTGAAGTCAGAGCCTTGGTCGTCTTCTATTCCTTCTAAGGATATGTCATTTATCTTCCCAGAAGATTATAATGATTTTGCCTTTGCCTGTTTCAACATTCCAGAAGCCTTTGGCCAAGCCTCGTGTTTCTGGAATATCGAATTAAGGTGCGCCTTGCGCTACAAGCTTAATATATTATTTTATCAAATAAAATAACCTATTAATTTCCAGGACCATCCTGAATCTTTATTCCCAATTTGAAAATTAAACCATTTAAACACATTTTCCCCAGGATTATGTTTTAAATGTCAATCTTTCATTATATCTTGATTCTAATAGTCCAACTATTTAATCAACGATTTGTGGTACTATTTATTATAATGATTATAATAGTCCAACTATATAATCAAATATAATTTAAATTAATTAACCTCAATTACATTGATTACTATAATCCAATTATAAAATCAACTGTAAATCGAAATTAATTAATCCAAATATATTGATTAATATAATCCAATTATATATAATCAAATATAATACAGTCCAACTGCTTATTAAAACAACAATTTAAATATTAGTCCAACTAACATTTAATCTAACGACGAAATAATTTGAATGAGCGCGTATGGCGAGTAATTGAACGAGTATTGCAAATTCAATTCTTGCCTCCCACTATTTTTCGGCGAGCCTCTAACCCTCTGTCGAGTACTTGGGAAACCGTGTTTCCTAGTGGGCTAGGATCCCGTTAAATATCACACAATCTTGACTTTAGCCAACAAATTGTATGATAATTAACTAGGTAGATCTCGAAGATCAATTGGATCCCATCCAATTCCTAGATCCAGTAGGCGGATATCCAAATCCTAAACATATATCTTATATATGCCAATACATCCAATGTATTACCTAACCTTTTCCTCTGAATCAACTAAGCCTTGGCTTTGGCACAACAAACCTAGTGATCCCAGTCAAGTGTGACCCATTGACCATGGAAAGCTTCGTAATCAATGTCGATGGACAAGAAGTGGTCTTGACTTTGGCCAACAAACCACAACTTGGACAAGACACCGATATGGAACAAAACTCTCATGATTCAAACACATCTTCGACGGACAAAGGGCTTGACTTTGGCCAACAACCCAATGCCAATCTCGGATCTTGAGTAAGAATCACTCAATGGAAGGAAAAACACTTGATATTGAGCGAGGGTTTTTCGCGTGCAATTGGCAACCAATTTATTATCTCTGTTAAGGTCTCATCATCATACACCCTTAAACATGCATTCTAACACATAATAAAGCGCATATGAAATAAAATAATAATGATATGGGATGGATACTTTACATTGATCCTAGATCAAATCTCTCATTTTCTCTCTCCAAAGCTAGCACATGTATTTACTTCTACCCGTTACACTACACTTCTAAAGAAACCTCATTTACATTGAGGGGAATAGGTGAGAAGAGAATACAAAGAGTATAGAGGTGAAAAGGCTGGACACGCAGGTCCAATTTAATAAATCAAATTTATTACAACAAATTCCAAAATTGCCCCACCCGACTAATATCCATCCGATATACATTTTCATGCATCGCAACCATGTATTCATACAAGCATGTTATCAATCAATCTAATCCAATTAATTAATCTGATAATTAGTGATCATCCAATGTTCAAACAACGATTTGATTTTTGCTCGAGTCAAACTCGTTTTGCGAATAATACTCAAAGTACGAATTCTCGAATTAAATTAAACTACATAATTAAATCCAATTTAATACGCATTTAATTCTAATTCATTATTTAATTCCAAATTAAATATTACACTTTTATTAATGAACCTTTACGACTTAAATTCCAAATTTAATCGCAACGGGTCTCAAAGCCCGATTAACATCTAATGTTTATTTAATTAAAGTCCAATGGGCTTTTAATTAATTTCTATAAGGCGTGGACTTTTGGTCAACTCGGGTCAAACCAAATAACCAAAATCCAATCCGGGAGTTACCCGATAAGCCTTTAAATTAATTTTGGCCCATTAGGCCCAATTAAATAATTAAGGTCCATTAAGTCATAATTGGACTTTATGGATACGGTTTTAGGCCCAATTGGATCCAACCAAATTTGCCTAAACTCAACTTTGTACAACAAAGCCCAAAAGCCCAATCACAACCTTAAAGGCCCAATTTCCAAAAATAAGCCCAATTAATTAACTTATAAAATTCTAAATTCCATAATTAATTAACCTAAGTGTAATACACAATTAATCACCCAATTAATATTTCTAAAACATCAATTAGCATACTTAATCATGCACTTTAATGACAAATAGTGTCCAACACACAATCTATTAAAATCAAACCCATTTTACATGCTTTTGTTCTCGGCAATTATGGGTTTTTCCAATCCGATTCGGTGTCAATCCAATTGAATCCACAATCATCATTCCCAAATCAATTAAATTCATCCAATGAATTAAAACAAAAAAACACAATGAATTTCATATTCAATTGAATTCGGCCAAGCCACTTTAAAAGGAAAAAATTGTTCTAAATCAAAATTCAATCCAATTGAACTTCAAAACAACATTACCCAATTGTTTTAAGTCATCCAATGATCAAACAAACAAAATCACCAAGAAATTTAGGGTTCTTTAATTTCGGCCAACATAAGCAATTTGGGGAAATTTGTTCCAAACACAATTTCAACAAATTGATCCAATCAATCCTCAATTAAACATACTTTAAGCATTCTAAATCATCCAATTTCATCAAACATGCTCAAAATCAAGTTTACCCAAATTTTTCACTTTATGCCAACATAACAAATTGGGGAAATTTGTTCCAAACACAATTTCTTCAAATTGATCCAATCAATCATTAATTCATCAACATTTAAGCATACTTAATCAATCAATTTAATCAAATCATGCTTCAATTGATTTTACCCAATTTGTCATGCCCAAAATTTAGGGAAAATTGAATCCAATCCAATTTCATGAAATTGATCATGCACAACTTCAATTCAACCTCATTCAAGCATACTTCATCAAACAATTCAACCAAATCATGCCTAAATCGAGTTTACCCAATTTTAACCCTAACGTTTTCATGTTTGATAATAGCTCAAGATACCATTGTTGAGTTCTAATATAGGTCCCAAGAATCATCAAATCAAGCACAAAAACGCATGAACACATCAAAGGAGTAAGGCGGAAACATAACTCACATTGAACGGTTTTTGGATGCGAAGAACAAGATGCGTTTTTGCCTCCCTCAAAGTCACGGCAGCAGCTCTCCAAGGCAGTGGGCTGCTCGGTTTTGATGGTGGTGGTCTCCTCCATGATCGGCCATTGATGACCTCCATTGAAGCTCCAAGCTTCAAGCTCCAAAAATGATTCCAAGCTCATAAATTCGTTTCCCTATCACCTCTGTATAACCCAAGGTGTGTGCTAGCCCTTCTTCATCTTCTTTGCTTCTCATTTGCTCGGTCAAACCAGAACAAAAACAAGAAGAAATCGGCAGTGAGCCGTGAGAGGGAGAAGAGAAAATGGAGGGAAGAAAGGTTTCCTAGAAACCGTGAAAGTGGAGAGAGAGTGGGAAAAGAAAAAGTATATTTGGTTTTTATATTTCCAAAATAAAATCATTTACCAAATTCTTTTTCAATTTCCATTTACCAAAAAGTCAAAAAGCAAAACAATAATTGCTTTTCAACTACCACATCAATCAATCAAACCAAGTGACAACTTATCACATCACTCAAAGTGACATTTTATTTGACGCTTGATGTGACTAGCGATTTGACGCTCGATTTGACTTGCGTGCCGCACTCGAATTCAAAATGCGAATGCGCTCGCAAATAATCCCGGGCTCGGTTCGTAATTCCAAATTAATGAATTTTCCGTCGCGTCGTAATTAAATGATTACGCCTAGCGAATTCACTATTCACGTCGCTAACGAATTAATTCTAAATTAATTCGTTCGCCCGAATTAAAATCCAATTTTAATTCCGCGTCGAAATCCAATTTCTAATAATATATCAAATATATTAATTTATCGATTAATTCCAAATTAATCGTTCTCTCACTTTAACGATATTTTATCCGAGATAAAATATCTCCGTAATTAATCCCAGATTAATTTTCTCTCTCTAGAAATTAATCTTCTCTTTACTAATTAATCCCAGATTAATCATAGTGCGAGTTATACGTCATCGGTGAATCTTCGGGAATCGACCCATGAGATCTCCGGATATGTTGGCAGTAAATACGGTCGTCGGACTATCCGAACACGTAAGTACCTCGTACTACGTTTATACCGATTTACAAGACAATGTTGGCTTCTAGCAAAGCGCCATGCCTACCCAGTTCTCTAGAAATATTCTTACAGGAATATATAGATCTGTATCAAGCGTAGTATACCGTAGTATTGTGTATATCAGCCCAGTATCGGATAGTCACGTGCTAGGGCTGGGGCTGGATAAGTGTCTGCCCCGTCCGAAGCACATGTCGGATGTCTGGTAACTAGTCTCTGTAATCGGATATACATGACCTTGTCATAATATCCCGATGGCCGCCAGCACTTAAGAGCACTAATACCGTATCCTGCGTGACATCATCTCCACTATGACTGGAGTGATACTTCCGTCTTGACATCACACCCAATGCACTACGACTCTCTGATAAACCAGAAGTGGTGTACGCAGAACCGGTTAAAGCCCTGTACCACCAAGCCCAAAGTCTATCGATTATCGTAAGTATTAGCGATGCAAGTCTCAGGTTAAGACTATACACACCTACCTTGATTTCGGCCTCCCATAGACACATAGTCATAATACCAATGGGATTCTGAGGGGTCTATCCAGATCGAAGCTGTTTCCCGTACCATCGGTGAAACACGACCTCCTATCGCACTTGCATAAGTATCCAATACTTATATATATGAGAGCTATGTCATTGTGCCCTCACAACGCGCACAAGTGCAATACTAGCCTATTCCGCATTATCGATGTCCTGTCTCGATAATACTACGACTAGGGATATTTAATGATTAATCCTTCGTGGACTGATACTGTCTCATATTTCTCAATCCAGGAACTAATCATATGGACCTCTCTTTATTTATGCATCTAAGGTGATCTAATCACAAATGATGAGAGTACAATCTCCTTTGTCACATAGTTAATTTGTACAACAACACCGTGATCTGTACAAATAGTGACGCTATGGGTCATTTTGTCCAACATAAAGAAGCAATGTCTTCTCCGGAGGCACCTCTGTGGAAAGAGGCTATTAACAGTGAGATTGAGTCAATCCTACAAAACCATACTTGGGAGTTGGTTGATCTTCCTCCAGGTTGTAAGCCACTGGGCTACAAATGGATATTCAAACGGAAGATGAACCGGATGGATCAATAGATAAGTACAAGGTAAGGCTTGTCATAAAAGGTTATAGACAAAAGGAAGGCCTGATTACTTTGACACCTATTCACCAGTGACTCGTATCACATCGATAAGAATGCTGATAGTGATAGCAGCTATATTTGGTCTTTAAATACATAAAATGGATGTAAAGACGGCATTCTTGAATGGTGAATTGGATGAAGAGATTTACATGGAACAACCATAATGGTTTAGTGTTCCTGGACAAGAAAAGAATGTGTGCAAACTTGTAAAATCTTTGTACGGATTAAAACAAGCACCTAAACAATGACATGAAAAATTTGACAAAGAGATGTTGTCAAATGGGTTCAAAACCAATGAGTGTGATAAGGTGTGTACACCAAATCAACTAAAAAAGGATATGTCATTGTGTGTCTCTATGTAGACGATATGCTGATAATTGGTAGTAATCATGAAATGATTCAGTCTACCAAAAACGTGTTATCCAGCAGATTTGATATGAAAGATTTGGGAGTAGCTAACCTAACTCTTCCTCTATCAAAGAATATTGGCTCAAGCGTACCGCAATTAGAGTATTCGAGGATCATCGAAAGTCTTATGTATCTCACGAATTGCACACGAACTGATATCGCTCAAGCTGTGAACAGGCTTAGCAGATATACTAGCAATCCAGGACATAACCACTGGAAAGCCATAGTAAAAGTTTTGAGGTATGAGAAACTTCAAAATATTGGCTACATTACGAGAGATATCCTGTTGTTCTAGAGGGATACAACGATGCTAACTGGATATCTGATACAGTGGATTCCAAATCTACGAGTGGATTTATTTTCACACTTGGTAATGCAGCTGTGTCATGGAAATCCTCAAGGCAAACATGTGTTGTCCGGTCTACTATGGAATCAGAGTTCATAGCATTAGACAAAACAGCGGAAGAAGAAGAATGGCTTAGAAACTTCCTGGAGGATATTCCTAGTTGGCCCAAACCGGTACCGGCGATTAGTATATATTGTGATAGCCAATCGGCTATTGGGAGAGCCCAAAATACAATGTATAATGGTAAGTCTAGACATATACGTCGGAGACATAATACCATACGTCAACTGCTCTCAAGTGGCATAATAACGATCGATTATGTGAAGTCGAAGGAAAACCTAGCGGATCCACTAACTAAAGGATTACCTAGAGAGCAAGTTGAAAAGTCATCGAGGGGAATGGGCTTGAAGCCTGTAATCTAAGAATTGTCACTGTGGAAACCCAACCTAGCTGACTGGAGATCCCAAGATCTAGGTTGAAAAGGGACAACATAAATTTTGTGCAGTTCAAAACAAGCACTGAAGAGTTTTGTACTCTTTCCCATTCCGATAATGACGCAAAGTGTTGTCTGTCAAGGTTAGGATAACTAAGGCTTTTAATGATCACTATATTAGGATATGATTCCTAATGGGGGTAAAGACATATTACCTCTTTATAGTAGATCACTTATTTCAAGTAAGAAGTGAGGCCGCTTCCATGGGAACTTTTAAAGGCGGGTTACCCTAAAGTACTTGATGAATCCAGGACCGCTGTTCAGGGCTGAAATGAACACAACCGTAGAACGGGAAAATGGTCGAAGTAAAGCTGTGTCTTGGAAATTTTCTTGGTTTACACCAATGGCAGAACAGTTCAATATTATGGGTCACTGGTTTGCCAAGTAAATCTGATTGTCAATCACTAGGAAAGGTTCAAGGCGAAAGCTACCTATTTCGATGCAGCTTTAGTTCACGAAAAATCTCTCAAGTGTCTGCATGAATATTTGAAGAATTGTGGGGGATTGTTGTAAATTCTTCAAATCTTCAAATATAATAGTTTGGATGGAGGAGGGACATGTCTCTTGGATGGTACCCCATAAAGACATGTCATCCAATTGTGTGTAACATGGTCCTATGCTCTAATGGGTGCATAGGAGGGGTATAACCCTTTGGAAGGTTGCACCCCAATCCAAAGGGTGCCCTTGAGGCACCCTTCCATGCTTATAAAAGGAAGCCTTTGTGTTCCTTTTTGTTAGATTTGATTCCATCCGAATTTCATCCAAAGTTTAGAGTCTCATTTGTTGTTTGGGTCAAGAGAGAGTTTCCCCCATTACCAAGTTCGAGATCTTGTTAAGGTGTGCCCCTTGAACAAGAGGAATACGGATTATCCTGGGAGAACATTAGCCATAAAATCTGTAGAGCACCGAGACGGGGTTGATAAGTTCTTAAGGACAGAGAATCTTCTCGACATGGATCTGTTTTACAGGTTTTTCTTTAAGTTTTCAAGTTTTAGGGCTTTACTTTTATTTACATATAAAAGTAGATCTACTTTGATTTTATGTTCTGAATTTATTTGTTGCATGTTAATTTTCTATTTAATGACATTATACCACCAACAATACACTCCTCTTCTCCATTATCTTTTTTTTTTTTTGCAGTATCTATTATTTCCATGGCAGCAACTTGCTATCATGAAAATGACAACGAGATGCTACCATGCTTCTGGTAGCAAATTTTTTTTTTTATTATTATTTTTTTTTACTGCAGGTTCGTAAAAAGAAATTACTGGTGTCATTTGTTGGGGAGAAAAAATTATAGAAAAGCCAAATTGTTTAGTTTAGAGGAAAGAAAAGCTGGCATTTTTTTATCTTAAAATTGTGAATTTACTTATTTCTAAAAGAATTACTAAGTACTAAGTACTAACTAATATATAATGGACTACAGTGCAAATAGTTAAGTTATCCCCTATCAACTGGTTGCTCCGCGTGAGCTACACCTCTCACATTATTTCATTAATTAATATAATTAAACTAATAACAATACTCAGATCTGATCATCAACATTTTTAACTTATTCATTATTTATAATTACTCGTGTTGGGATTCTCTGATCACTGAAGAATATTTATGTGAGGAAAACAAATACTCTCTATTACTACTTGAATAGAATTTACAAATATTACAAAACTTGTATAAAAAAAACGTAACACACTAACTATAATCTCTAAGCTCTCTTTACTTGAAGCTTACACTCTAAGCTCTCTTACTTGGAACTTCTTGTTGGGGATGGTTTGAGCTCTCAGTTTATAGCCAATACTCTTCTGATATGTCTCTGCACAATACTCTGCACAATACTCTTCTGATATGTCTCTGCACAACACAGTTCCGCTGCCATGTTTCTTTACCCATTTATTCCTCAGTACCTTCTTGGCTTGTGGGAAACTCTCTGGCTCCCCCTCATTAGTAAGCAAAATATATTTGGATCTTGGATATCTGGTTGATGGAATCCTGCCTTGCTCAAATCTTCTTGTCTAAGGTCTACTAGTTTCAGGAGGTATGTCATCATCCGAATATGTGGATGATCTTGTAGCTTCTAATGGAGTGGGTTGCGGCTCCCTCTGCTCAACACTCTCTTCTGTAGCTTCCGATAGAGCAGGTCGTTTCTCCCTCAGCTTAACATCTTAATCTTCCTCCTCTAGTTCTGCTTTTGAAATATCATGCACCCTATCTATGGCCAAGTGTACTGGTGCTGGGTCTGGATTTCCGTCGATATTGGAATTAGAAGACATCTTGGACTTTTCAATGTCTTCAATTGTCTAGTCTTCAAGAAACTCTACATTCCAGCTTCTCATGATCATCTTTTTCTTCGGATCCCATAGTGTGTATCCAAATTCTTCATCTTCATAGCCTATGAATATATATGGAGTTTTCATTGCATCGAGCTTCTGCCTGAGCTTCTTGGATACATGTGCAACCGCTAAAAAACCGAATACTCTAAGGTGAGAGTATGAGAGATTCTTACCAGACCACAATTACTTCGAAATCTAAAAATTCAATGGTACAGATGGTGATATGTTGATCAAGTAGCTGGCAGTACAAACAGCTTCTCCCTAGAATGGTTTTGGAAGCTTAGCCATAGTAATCATGCTTCTGATTTTCACCATAATGGTGCGGTTCATTTTTTCAGCTACATCATTATACTGAGGGGTGTGTGGAATAATTCTCTCATGTTGAATGTCGTGTCTCCTGCAGTAGGCATCGAACTCTTAGAACTGTACTCGCCTCCATTTTTTATTCGAAGACACTTCAGCTTCTTCCCTATTTCACGCTTTACTATGGTGTGGAACAACTTGATCCGATCTATGACCTGCTTATTTGTCTTAAGGAAATACACCCAGGCCTTTCGAGAAGCATCATCAATGAATTTCAGAAAATACTTATTACCGCCTAGTGAATCAACCTCTAAGAGACCACACACATCAGAGTGCACCAGAATAAGCAACTCTGATCTTCCCTTTGAAGAGAAATTAAACGAGACTCTCTGTTGCTTACCAGACAAATAATGGTTGTAAGGACCTAGTGTAGCATCCTTAGTAAGTTCATTCTTAGTCAGGGTAGACAACCACTTCTCACTCATGTAACCGAGTCTCTTGTTCCACAAATTTTGAGAAGTCTTTTTTTAGCTACATTGAGGTTGTCTACATAGTCTTATATAGTGTGCCATAGTCATATCATCAGGTGACAACTATGACACCTTTTTTTATTCTCCATGTGTCATTTTTGAAGTGACTCTCATAGCTCTATTTGTCAAGGGCTATCACCGAGTGTACATTCAGCAGAAGTTCTGGAACATGCGGGACATATTTCAAAGTTCATGTACACCTGATATTTGTCCGTAATTGAATATCACCAATTCCTACTATCTTAGAGGAATTGATATTTCTCATCTTCACTAAACCAAAGTCTCTTGCTTTGTATGTTGTAAAGAAATCTTTATGAGGAGTGACGTGGTAGGATGCTGCACTATCTACCACACATTCAACAACTTGGGTTGCAGTGTGAAGACATGTTTATTCCTGGATGAAGCATACTGATACATCTCATTGGACAAATACTAGTGTCTCTCATTCGTTATTTTTCGACTAGAAATTACCTTGGCCCTACTATCGTTGCAGTTTTCGACAATTCTTATTTAAGTGACCTTATATGCCACAATGGTAACACTTATAGGTAGGCATTCTTCTATCTGAGGATCTACCTCTGGTTGTACTTCTGACTCTCCCTCTTTATCTTCATTGATGTCTTCCTCGAGTCTCTGTGACGAAGGCTTATGTCTGTTCTGAGCCAACGTCTTTTCTCCTGGACTCTTCATTCGACAGGGCATCTTTTACCATAGTCATGGTAAGTTTGCCTCCTGAAGCAGAATTTCTAAGAGTAACCACCAATGTCTCCAAACTATCAAGAAGAGAACTAAGTAGTATGAGGGCTTGTACTTCATCTCCCAACTGCATGTCTATTGTAGACAGTTGATTCATCGGGCTTTGGAACTCATTAGTGTGTTCAGCAACGGAAGTTCCACTACGTAGCTTCAAATTCACCAAACGCCTCATTAACAGAGATTTGGCCTTGTATATTTCTTCCAGTTTTATCCATATTTCATAAGCATTTGTATCTTGTGCTACATGGTGGAAGACACTGTTGGAGATCCACTACCTAATCTGACTTAGAGTTTTGTTGTTGAGTTTATTCTAGTCATTCTCTTTGATAGAATCTGGTCTCACCCCATTCACTTATATCATATCGATCAGATCTTTACATTGAAAATAATTTATCACCTAAGGTCTTCAGAGGGAGTAATTGGTTGTTGTCAGCTTGATCATCGCACCATAAGAGAAATCTTTCATTTCCATTTGAAGTTTAAAATTTAAAATAAAAACAGGATAACATCGGGGTTGATTTTTACAAATCGAAGGTCATTGTTATGTCCGGAACGGTCGAAAATTATGGATTTGACTCTTCGTTGGTCTAAATCTGACACGTAGGCCGATTTATAATTTTCTTAAACTTCTGGGGCTAAAATATAAATTCCAAAGACAACATAGGGCTCAATGAAATTTACCGATTATGCAGACATGGTAGACACGTGGCAGAAATGGGACCGACTTACTGATATGGCGATGATGTGGTGGACACGTGTCGATGACGTGCAGCCAACGTGTTAGATTCTTTACTGACGTGACGATGATTGTGCGCTAACGTGGCGCTTACTGTCCGCTGATTCTACTCTGACGTGGCACTGATTTTGCGTTGATTTTGCTGTGACGTAGTGCTGATTGTATGCTGACGTGGTAGACACATCAGTGTCTTCAACCTCTGGATGGCACTGAAGCGCGTGTCGTGACTAGGGGCGCATGTGAAGCTTCTAGATGATGCGTGGGGCGCATTAGCCTTCTTCCATAGTCGGTTTGATCAGAGGCAACTACCACCGTGCTCGTATCGACGTGAACAAGCTGATGGTATGGTCAAAACTGATTTTTGACAACTTTCCCAAAATCAGAATTTTTCTTACCGAGTATCGTTCTTCACCTCCAGGATCCCAAACGTATAACCAAAGCTCTGATACCACTTTTTCTGATTCTTTGATCACTGAAGAATATTTTTATGAGGAAAAATAAGTACTCTATATATTACTACTTGAATAGAACTTACAAGTACAAAAAACTTGTACAAAAAACCTTACACACTAACTCTCTTTACTTGAAGCCTACACTTCAAGCTCTCTTACTTAGAACTAGAGATGGCAAGCAAACTCGGACCCGACCCAGATCCGTATGGACCCAGACGATCCGGGTCCGAGTATACCGGGTCCGGGATTAAAATATCTGGACCCAGGTCTTAAAAATTAAGACCCGGACGTATCCGGATCCGAACCCGGGATCGCATGGGTCCGGCCCGGATAGACCCGAGTCCAGAAAAAAATAATAAAAATAACATACATATATATATATATATAATAGAATATAATTAAAAAAATAAAAAGAATTGAAATAAAACTAATAAAATTAACAAAATCCAAATATAAATATAAAATAATACAAATAAAAATAAAAATAAACCGGTATCCGGATCCGGACCCGCGTCTACCGGGTCCGGAACCAAACCAGAGGTAGAGAAAATGCTTCCGGATCTGGATTTTGCCATCCCTAATTAGAACTTCTTGTTGGAGATGGTTTGAGCTTTCAATTAGTTCTAAATTTATAGCCAAAATAATGGCTCAAAAGTCAACAAATGAATAGTTTACACCTAAAGTTATTTATAATTTTGCACCAATTTTCAAACTCTACCTAAAATAGTATTACAAATATTTGGTTAATGTGTTCTTACAAAGGGCTCTGAACAAACAGTAAAACACAACATGATTGCTTACAATAAATAGAGGAAACAACATAACAAGAATAATGAAAGTAACACTGTCTCAGGACAATTACAGACGGCGGTGCAGCAACGAACCAGCGACATGAACAGGAAGGCAGTGTAGTACCGAACCAGGAACAAGAAAACAAAGAGAATTTCGAGGCTTGTTGATGCGGCAACAATCTCCTTAAAACAAATTCGTCCCCTACCGAATGGTGCAGTAGAACGCGAGACGTTTGTTTCCTAGAATGCAACGGAAATAAACGAGAATGGGCACCACCAAAATCGTCTTTAACGAACCACAAAACGAAAAAACACTTCCCACTTTAAAAGAACTTGCAAAAAGTGGTTGGGCCGGGCCCGCATAATTTGTGTCCGGCATTCATGTACGTAGGACGCGCGGGTGCACACGAGTAAGACTTGTTCGGATTTTGATTTGCACCCCCTTTACGCGCGCACGTAGAGAGAGCCTTTATCCATATAACACTTACTCATCTACATATGAGCAATTATATATAAACACAATTTTCCTTTATTCGCTTTTCTATGTGGGACAAGCTTATTTCTCTTTATTTTCCAACACCAATGGGTGAATTTTGAGCAACAATTTCTCATTCACCCAAGCACCATTTTAAGCATATGAATATATCATTCCGAACTACTCACGGAGAAGTATCTGAATCACTCAAAAACAACCACTAACACGAAGTGTACCATGCTTAAAATTGTACCTCAAAATGCTTACTAGTGAGCATTTTCCAACAAATAGTTTTAGAGGATTCTTGGAGGTAGATTCATTTTACAGCTGGATTCAACAATTCGATTTTGAATCGAAGCAAGTATACGTTAGATTTTTTTTTCTTTTTTTTTTTTTTTTTTTCTTTTTTAATGAGAAGATAAGTGCTACCTATATAAAACATCAGTTTTTGCCATTTGCTATATTTGAACGCAAGTAATTGTGAGTGTAACTCATTTTCATCAACGTTTGAGTCACTGTAATTATAAATAGGTTTTAGTTAATTTTATATCGCAAATAAAAAAAATACTAATTTAACATAATTTTCCAGAGAATTTTCAACTTTTCTTCGCTGTATGGACAAGCATTATAAAATTTCACTTTATTATCCTTTTGTATGGTAATGTAAACTAATATTATGCCAAATTTTTGTGAATTACTGGTCACTTTCTTTTGAAAATATGAAGTGAACGCACGATTCAATTAGAAAAACGAGTAATTAAAAAAAAAAAAAAAAAAAAAAAAAAACCTCGATAAAAGATTAGTCGACATCTTAAAAAATGTAGACCAACCCACAAAATCAATTATAGCATGGATTAATTTGAGAACACTTTTTTTTTTCAGAATATTGGAAATCCAGCCGTCAAATCATTCTTTCTGGGCTTAAGCGGAACAGGTAAAATCCCCAGTTGTCCCAGACTATTACAAGAAACACACTCCCTTATTTGAATTCATGACCTTAAGGTGAGATCCTGACCCATACACCATCAAGTCACGTCCATTGGAAACTTAATTTTGAGAACACGTTGTTAATATTCAGACAAATTAAAGCGATAATACAGTTGTTGAAAATTCTTATAATATTCAGGGATGGTTTTGTCTTTTTGGCATTAAGGGGTGCAAGGGAATGACACAATTCTTAGGAGGGTTGTATCCCACCCCAAGGGGTGCCCTATTGACACCCCTTCATGCCTTATAAAAGAAGGCATTATATCTCATACAAAACAGAGGAAAAAAGGGAAAATATGTTTTCTGTGAGTCATATTGTTGTTTTGATTTTGAGAGAGAGTTCAACCATTTTCCTAGTTTGTATACTTGTCAAGGTGTGCTCCTTGGACAAGAAGGAACCAAGATCCTGGGAGAACATTGGCTAATTGCGAATCCGTAAAGCACCAGTGACGGGGCCAATAAGTTCTTAAGGACAGAGGATTATCTCGACTTGGATTCGTTTTCACATTTTCCAGGTTTTCTGTAATTTCAAGTTTAAAAAATTTGTAGGGTTTTGCATGTTTTTAGATCTAGATTTCTGTTTCTGGTTTGAATTGTTGTGTAGCATGTTATTTGATGTTTAATGACACTTAATTTTACAACAATCTTAAGAACTTATTGATATAGTGTTATTAGATAGTAATTTGCATGTTAGGGTTTGAATATTTTCTGGAAAATTCGGATTGTGCATGAAAAACCCGTAGGGCGTTCGAACGCCCGACGCACGCGAAGGCATAAATTTGAAAATTCGTAAAAACGTTCGAACTCGTCTTTAAACGCAACTCGAACGCAAGCCTTCTGTCTTAGAACGTTCGAACGCGTCCTAAACGCAACTCGAACGCAAACTCTCTGGAATCATTCCGTTCGAACGCGTTCACGAACGCTATACGAACGTGAACTCTCTGGAATCATTCCGTTCGAACGCGTTATCAAACGCTTCTCGAACGTGAACTCTCTGGAAACACATCGTTCGAACGCGTTATCAAACGCAACACGAACGCACACACACTGGACAGTCTCGTTCGAACGTAGATACGAACGTGACACTAACGATTTTGTCCTGGAAGTATCATAAATTGCAAACTTTAATTAATATTAACTTGGTTAGTCATATATTGTAAACACATTAATCTTGGTAGTATAGATTTAAGTTATTATTAAGTTGTTCAATTATCACAAGCATACACATAGTGATAAAGTTGAAATTAATTGGTTGTTGCATAATTGGTTGAGAATTTAAAGTGTAATTTTACACAAGTAATTCCATCCAATCTTGATTGACATATATATCTACACTTATTGTATTAATTGTGCTATTAGAAGAGTGTAAATCTGGGTTTTGAATTGCTAAAAGATTCTATTGGAAAAGTGTTTGACGAATATTCGTTCATTCATTTTCCTTAAGTATCTTTAGTTGAAATTCAAGGACATGTGTTTATTGGAACTTTCGTCTATTAGAACAACAAGTGACTACCTAGTACATCACTTTGAACTAGATCATTCGTTGATCGTTGTGCAATTTGTCTTTCGTACACTGATTGAACCTTATTGATTTCCAGTTACAAATGGTTAGGGGAAATATCACGGTACCGGTCTCTCACGGAGAAAAGCCGGAGAAATTTGGTGGGGCAAATTTCAAACAGTGGCAGAGCAAAATGCTGTTCTACCTGACAACTCTCCAGTTGGCTAAATTCCTCAAAGATCCTCCGGGTCCTGTGGAGGGTGAATCTGAATTGGCCAAGGAAGAGCGAGAACAGACTTGGATGTCTGGAGACTTCTTATGCAAGAACTACCTTTTGGGTGGTCTTGACAATACCTTGTACAATGTGTACCAAGGCATGACTTCTGCGAAGGTTCTCTGGGAATCTCTCGAGAAAAAGTACAAAACCGAAGATGCCAGACAAAAGAAATTTGCCGTGGGTAGGTTCCTGGACTACAAGATGGTAGATTCAAGGACGGTGATGTCTCAGTTGGGTGAACTGCAATTGATCATTCATGAAATACTGGATGAGGGAATGAAACTCTGTGAGATGTTTCAAGTTGCCGCTATAATTGAAAAGTTGCCTCCATCATGGAAGGACTTCAGGAGCTATCTGAAACACAAAAAGAAGCAGATAAGCCTTGAAGACCTCAGTGTTCGATTGAGAATCGAGGAGGACAACAGGATGTCCGAGAAGGCCAGCTACAAGACTCTGGAGTCTAAGGCCACACATCATTGAAGGTGTAAAGGGTAGCAAAAAGAGAAAGAACAGTGGAGCTGACTCTGGGAACAAGAAGTTCAAGGGAAAATGCTACAACTGTGGAAAGAGCGGTCATATGTCAAAGGACTGCAGGAACAAGAAGTCTCAGGACAAGGGCAAGAAAAAGAAAAATGAGGCCCATGTTACTGAAAGTGAGCAGCTGACTGATGATATCTCAGAGATGGAACTATCAGCAGTGGTAACCGAAGCCAACATAGTTGGGAATCCGAGAGAATGGTGGGTAGACACTGGGGCTACTCGTCATATCTGTGCAGACAGTAAGATATTTTCCATGTACCAGAAGGTCGATGGCGGCGATCATCTGACAATGGGAAACTCGTCTACCTCTCAGGTGGTTGGACAAGGCACAGTGGTTCTGAAGATGACATCCGGAAATGAGCTAACATTGAAGAATGTACTGCACGTTCCAGATATTCGGAAGAACTTGGTCTCGGGATCTCTTCTTAGTAAGGCTGGTTTTAAGCTTGTATTTGTTTCTGACAAGTTTGTAATGACTAAGAATGATATGTATGTAGGAAAATGATTCCTACCAATTCCAAACAGTAACATTATAGTAATTATTCAAAAGGTTCTAAAAGATTTCTAATTACAAATATAAGTAGAATGTATAATAACTTGATTAAAAAATTATTATGATCAATTTGTGGCTAAACATGACATTAGCTAGTGGTTTATTAGCCCCTTGGGCACCATCATTGTCACGACCCCCTCCCTAGGGCGGGCCCAACCCTAGAAAGTGGTCCGCGATCAACTTCAGCTCGAGCACTCTATATGCCAAATCAACCAAATTAAAACACATAAATAATACACCACAAATTACAAACTCATAAAGTATACACAACTTTTATGGTTTACAACACAAAACTCAAAGAAAATGCAAATGACGACTCGAATGTCTGGACCAACCCAAAAATACAACTGTGGCACGTGGATCCCAATCTGGTACTGCTCCTGCTATTCTCGCGAACTACCTGAAATGTTTGGGGGAAGAGGGGAATGAGCTTAAAAAGCTCAGCAAGTAAGCACTCATTCTCTCAACATGACCTCACCAACAAAGTATGAATATATATAAATATATTTGTATATATGTTTATATAATATATGAAATACAGTTATCTCAGGCAGACATACTCACAACAACACATCTCAATCAATCAAGATGCTATCCGGATTCGGTATAATAATGGATTGAAACCAATGGGAGAGTACCTCATCACAACTCCCAAGGTTTCCCACTCTATCAAAACCAATGGGAGAATATCTCATCACTACTTCCAAGGTTTATCAATATCTCAAACCACCTGATGTCTCATCACATCCATCTCCAACCATTATCATACTAAATCCGGTAGCATAACAATAATCTCACACATCATCCAATACAACACATCTCATCTCATTTCATCCATCAACTTATCTCAATATCACATAATACTCAATACTGTAATTCATAGTATAAATATACAATTTATATCTCAAATTAGTATTCACATTTTATGTTCTCATGCTATCGATTACTCAGTCCATTTTCCAACGTTCATATATAAATATATAAATTTATATTATAATACAATATATGAAATTAACATATATTATAATATCATCTCAACAATCATCCCACAACAATACAAACATCCATCAAACATGGTTGCTACTCCGGGTCTAGTATAACAGAGGTCTGAAATATACTCAATGAGGAAGCCCCCGTACTCCCCTATATCAAAACCAATGGAAGAGTCCTCAATGACAACTTCCAAAGTTTCCAACCATATCAACTCGTAAAATGTGAGTAAAATATACTCAGAGGAAGCCCCCGTACTCCCCCATATCAAAACCAGTAGGAGAGTACCTCAATGACAACTCCCAAGGTTTTCTATCATCTCATCTCATCTGATGTATCATAACATCTCATCTCATCTCAAGTCCGACCACTAATATACCAAACCCGGCAGCATATCACAACAACACACATCATCCACACAATCACATCTCACATCCAATCCACAAATCTCATCTCAATAATTATGATTTCATATTATCATTCTTCAACATCTCAATATTATATCTCCACAATATATATATATATAATATAAATATATATATATGATATATCATTATATTGTATATACCGACTCTCACAACAATCATCAAACATCAAACAATATGTTAAGAGAATCACCACAGAGTGTACTTACCTCTATCCATGCAAAAGCCCTTAATCCTCGCTAAAAATCTGAAAAATGTAAAATTACGATCAGGTCCCTCAATTTATCCAAAATTACGATTTTACCCCTAAACTTTTCCGATACGCCCAAATAGTCCTAAAATTCTTAAATATTACTATTTAATCCCTAATTAGCAGATTTTACAGTTTTATCCTCTTAATTATGCAAATTTACAATTATATCCAAAACTTTCCAATTCTATCATTTACACCCCCAAAACGGTAATAATTACATACCGAGCTCCAACGATCTCCAAACCTCTCAAAGAAAGATCCACTGGTCAGCCAATATCTCAAGGATCACTGCGACGGCTTCGGAACTTGCTGATACGCTTAACGAGGAAAGCGGGCCCCACAACGAAGATCGGGCCCCACAACTAAAAAGCGGGCCCCACCACCAGAAACTTTCAACGGTGAAAAAAAAAAATATACCAAAATGCTCGTATAATCGAGAGCAACAATCTGATGTGATCGGATCGCCGATCCAACGGTCGGATCTCAAGTCCAGTACAAATCCCGAATTCCGATAGTAGTATAAAACGGAAAAATCCCAAACGATGTCAGATCGGGACGTGACCACCGGTGTTGGAAAGATATCGGCCTGAAAAGTGCCCACTCGCCGGAGGTGACGTCAGAAGTGATCGGAGGTGGCCGGAAAAATGCAGAAAAGCCGGCGAAGAATCGCTCACTTCCGGCGGAGAGTGGCGGCGCGTCCGGCGTCCGATGACGTCGATCTCGGCGGCTATGGAAAGCTGACGGCGGCAGCTTTCTGGCGGTCCGGCGCGTGGCGGCTAAAGGCCGGCGGTGAAGCGGCAGCGACGGTTTGAAGTTGGCAAAATATTTGGAAGAAAAAGAAGAAAGAGAAAATAAAAGAAAACAGATATGAGAGAAAGAAAGGCTGAGAGAAAATGAGAGAGAGAGAAAAATATATTTATTATTTTTTTATTTTATTATTATTTTTTTTTAAAACACGTCTGTCTCTTTCTCTCTTTTTTTTAAAAAAAATCTTTCAAAAGCATTATATTTTTTTTTAAAAGTATTACAATCTACCCACCTTACAAAAATTTCGTCCCCGAAATTTCTCAATCCTCAAATGGTTCTGGATATTTCTCCTTCCAATCATGTTCCACTTCCCAAGTCGCATCCTGAATGTGATGATTAGTCCACAAAACCTTTACAAGAGAAATACATCTGGATCTCAACTCTTGAACCTTCCAATCTACGATCTTCACACGCTTTCCTTATAAATCAAGTTCCCGCTCGGCTCCTTCGGTTGACTCTCTAGAAAATCGGAGAATGGTCTAGTACAATCTTCTTTAGAACGAATACGCAAAACACTAAATGAATCTTTTCCAATCACGGTAATAATGCTAGATGATGTGCCACTATTCACACTTTCTCCAAAATTTCGAAAGAACCAATACAGTTCGGCGAAAACTTTCTCTTCCAGACAAAACTCAATCCTCCCTTCTAATAAGAAAACTTTCAAAATACTATATCTCCAACTTGGAACTCAATGTCATACCCCCTACTGTTTACCAAACTCTTCTATCGTTCTACTCAACCAACAGTCTCACTCGGATCAACCTGATCTTATTAGTCATCAATCTACCAAGTCTGAGCCATGAATCTGTCTGTCTCCAATCTCACTCCAATAAACAAAAGTCCTAAATCGCCTCTCTCGTAAAGCCTTAAATGGAGTCATGTCGATTCTAGTCAAAAAGCTATACTTATAAGCAAACTCGATCAAATGCAAATGTTCACTCCCAACTCCCATTTATGTCACAATACACAACCTCAACAAATATTCTAACATCTGAATAGTCTGCTCTGACTGACCGTCTGTTTGAGGGTGGAATGAGGTGCTCGTATAAATCTTTGATCCGATAGTCTTCTAGAAACTCTCCCGAAAATGAGAAGTAAAACCGAGAACTCTATCGATACAATCGATAAGGGTACACTATGTAATCGTACAATCTGCTCCACAACTAAATATCACTAGTCTCTCTGGTCCCCACGTCACTCGAATCGCTAAAAAGTGAGCAGACCTATACAATCGATTCCCTGCTACACAAATTGCATCATAACCAAACAACGTCTTCGACAACCATACCACAAAATCCATCACGATATTTCTGAATAGATACATATTTCAAACTCTAACGATCATTATACATTCACTCACCATCATATGAATAATACCTTCAATTATTATCATTGTTCTAACCTGTGCTATAACTTACGAACTAACTGTCTTGTCTCCAAAGGAAAAGGCTCCACCTAAGGGTCCCGCTCAGACAACAACTGTAAAATGCTTTTAGCAGTTTACGCAAAATCCACCAACTTAAGATTCCCACTACCGAAAAGAGGATTTGTATGTCCCTCATACATCTGCTTTACATCTAATCATCACGACAATTATTATCCCTTTCAATTATGCATGGATACTGTGAAAACGTCTTTTCACGAAGAAATTATTGCTATCACCTTATAAAGAAATGCATAAGTTCTTAGGGAATTACTCAAATTTCTTTCATGGCATCCTCCTCTACCAATCCTAATCCCTGTTCAAAATCTGCTAGAGCTAAGGTGATATACCAAAAGCTTTGTAAATGGCCAGTCACTGAGCGTGCAATTATAGACTCTAAATATGTTCGAGACCTTTGGAGAGACATCCACGATTGTCTCAATGAAGCTCCATCCGCTCTTCTGCCCAAGGAGATTGCAATGGATATCATGGCAAGAGTTCCTACAAACTTCTTGAGATGGTGTTCATTCTTAGAACCATTTGGAATGGTAAAACAAATGGTTTAATCCAATACAAAAATAATTCTGCGATTATTCATTGTGGGTATCACAGATTCCATTCCACAGTTTTTATCAACAGTCAGGATTTCTTCAATCATTGCCAATGGAGTCTTGGCACCTTGTTTGAACTTGGTTTCCTAAATGGATTTATCCTTGGACCGAGTCCAATCCATCCCCACTATCCTGGTATCTCAGAAGCCATCCTAAGTGAGCTTCTCCCTTCATCAGTAATATTTACATCGATGGTATAAACGACACAAAAGTATTACTGTCTGGATCGAAACCATTACTCCAGAATGGTCAGACGACTATTCACTCATTTATCACCCAATTCATCTAATAAGAATCATACCATCACATCAACTCACTAATTGGAGACTCGTAGTTGGCCATCTAGACCAAAGCTTAGAGCTTACTATGGATACGATGATATTTTCCCAGCAGATATTACCTTTCTCAATCCTGTGATCTTAGAGCTCTCTCCGCCAGACTCAGTCCGTCGAAGCCTAGAAAGCAATACCAATGATAGAGCTTGGCAACTTTTCACTACTATCGAAGAGTCATCTAGAAGTATCGTCCAAGGTTACAATAAAATCAAGTTTCCCGACAGTCTCGAAATCCAAGTCATCGACGGCCTCATTCCAATGTCTCTACGTGCGAAACGCCAATGGGAAGATTACCAATTCGAAGATGATCCTGTCCTAGCAACACAACCAAGTTGTTATATTCCATAATGCAATCATAAATCTTATATTTTGTTGCTGCTTGGTATTATTATAGCATTTGTTTGCTTAAACAAAAACGTCAATAAACTATTCTTATTCCTTATTTCTCAAACACCAAAATTCTAATGTCTTCGACTTACTCACTCATGACGATTGTATAACTACGACAACAAATTCACATTAGGTACCACTGTATAAATCACGTCAGATACAACTACGGAAATAGCGAAAAGGGCAATTGTCGAAACTACTGATGGTATAAGTCTAAGCTCCTGTTATCCTCAACAATCGGATGAACACCAAATAAGTTATAACAATTTCAAGATCTATCGGCCGAGTGTGAGGTCTCTCTACACTATTACACGCATTCCCGCGTATCGTCAAACAATCCCTCTCCCACGTTGAGTACCAGTACCACGGCCACGTCCAGACATTTTTCTACAGACACAAAACTACCCTTTTAATACCCTCATCTAATGCAACGTGTCTACAGAACCTAAAACCCTATGCTCTGATACCAAATCTGTCACGACCCCCTCCCTAGGGCGGGCCCAACCCTAGAAAGGGTCCGCGATCAACTTCAGCTCGAGCACTCTATATGCCAAATCAACCAAATTAAAACATAAATAATACACCACAAATTACAAACTCATAAAGTATACACAACTTTTATGGTTTACAACACAAAACTCAAAGAAAATGCAAATGACGACTCGAATGTCTGGACCAACCCAAAAATACAACTGTGGCACGTGGATCCCAATCTGGTACTGCTCCTGCTATTCTCGCGAACTACCTGAAATGTTTGGGGGAAGAGGGGAATGAGCTTAAAAAGCTCAGCAAGTAAGCACTCATTCTCTCAACATGACCTCACCAACAAAGTATGAATATATATAATATATTTGTATATATGTTTATATAATATATGAAATATCAGTTATCTCAGGCATCAAACATACTCAACAACAACATCTCAATCAATCAAGATTTGCTATCCGGATTCGGTATAATAATGGATTGAAACCAATGGGAGAGTACCTCACTACTTCCAAGGTTTCCCACTCTATCAAAACCAATGGGAGAATATCTCATCACTACTTCCAAGGTTATCAATATCTCATCACTACTTCCAAGGTTTATCAGTACCTCATCTGATGTATCATAACCATCTCATCTCATCTCAAGTCCGACCACTAATATACCAAACCCGGCAGCATATCACAAAACACACATCATCCACACAATCACACTCACATCCAATCCACAATCTCATCTCAATAATTATTGATTTATATTATCATTCTTTCAACATCTCAATATTATATCTCCACAATATATATATATATAATATAAATATATATATATATGATATATCATTATATTTGTATATACCGACTCTCACAACAATCATCAAACATCAAACAATATGTTAAGAGAATCACCACAGAGTGTACTTACCTCTATCCATGCAAAAGCCTTAATCCTCGCTAAAAATCTGAAAAATGTAAAATACGATCAGGTCCCTCAATTTATCCAAAATTACGATTTTACCCCTAAACTTTTCCGATACGCCCAAATAGTCCTAAAATTCTTAAATATTACTATTTAATCCCTAATTAGCAGATTTTACAGTTTTATCCTCTTAATTATGCAAATTACAATTATATCCAAAACTTTCCAATTCTATCATTACACCCCCAAAACGGTAATAATTACATACCGAGCTCCAACGATCTCCAAACCTCTCAAGAAAGATCCACTGGTCAGCCAATATCTCAAGGATCACTGCGACGGCTTCGGAACTTGCTGATACGCTTAACGAGGAAAGCGGGCCCCACAACGAAGATCGGGCCCCACAACTAAAAAGCGGGCCCCACCACAGAAACTTTCAACGGTGAAAAAATATACCAAAATGCTCGTATTATCGAGAGCAACAATCTGATGCGATCGGATCGCCGATCCAACGGTCGGATCTCAAGTTCCAGTACAAATCCCGAATTACCGGTAGATATAAAACGGAAAACATCCCAAACGATGTCGGATCGGGACGTGACCACCGGTGTTGGAAAGATATCGGCCTGAAAAGTGCCCACTCGCCGGAGGTGACGTCAGAAGTGATCGGAGGTGGCCGGAAAAATGCAGAAAAGCCGGCGAAGAATCGCTCACTTCCGGCGGAGAGTGGCGGCGCGTCCGGCGTCCGATGACGTCGATCTCGGCGGCTATGGAAAGCTGACGGCGGCAGATTTCTGGCGGTCCGGCGCGTGGCGGCTAAAGGCCGGCGGTGAAGCGGCAGCGACGGTTTGAAGTTGGCAAAATATTTGGAAGAAAAAGAAGAAAGAGAAATAAAAGAAAACAGATATGAGAGAAAGAAAGGCTGAGAGAAAATGAGAGAGAGAAAATATATTTATTATTTTTTTATTTTATTATTATTTTTTTTTTTTAAAAACACGTCTGTCTCTTTCTCTCTTTTTTTTTTAAAAAATCTTTCAAAAGCATTATATTTTTTTTTAAAGTATTACAATCATCTTACAAATCAATTTTTAAAGATGAGTCATTATTCTCTCTCCCTTCTTCCCCTTCCCTTCACTTTCTCTGCACTCTATCCTCCTCCATCTTCTTGTTTGTATTTGTTTGACTAAAATAAACAAATTTTCTCTATTTCATATATTTTTATTATTAATATTCATCGAGTCCCGGAGGCTTCTCCCTTTCCCTTTCTTTTATCTTTCTTCTTTATATATAATTTTTTTCCACTTCCCATCTGATTACTTAGCTTAAAATAAATAAATTTAATTAACCCCAAAACAGTTTTTAATTTTTTTTTAATTATTATTATTATTTTTTTTTTTTATAAAAAAATAAAATAAAATTTGTTTTCTTTGTTTGATGTTGGCATGGCCGGTTTGGATTTAGGCACAGCTTCTCGCTACGTTCATCAGCTTCATAATAGACCTGCTGATTCTGAAGATCACGAAAACAACAATCGCGTTGGTGGTGGCGGCCAGTTCTCCGATGGCAGTGATCACCAAAGCCATGACCTGGTCAACGCCGGCGGTAACTCCGGCCCTGGTGACATCATTTCCCGGAGGCCCAGAGGCCGTCCCCCTGGCTCTAAATACAAACTGAAGCCTCCTGTTTAATTACTCAGGAGAGTGATAACACGCTCCGTACCCACATTCTTGATGTGGGTAACGGCTGCGATGTATTTGACTGCATTGCTAATTACGCCAGGCGAAGGCAGCGTGGAATCTGTGTAATAAGCGGAAGTGGAACAGTCACTAACGTCAGCATTAGACAACCAGCTGCAGCTGGAGCTGTAGTCACACTCCATGGCAGATTCGAGATATTATCACTTTCAGGGTCCTTTCTTCCACCACCAGCTCCTCCAGGTCAGTGGCGGATGCCTCCACTCAATTTAAAATTTATACACTTTCTTTTATAAAAATCCAATTTTATCCTCGCTCAATTAATGTTCTAGCTTCGCCACTAGGTGCAACCAGCTTAACAATTTTTCTAGCGGGATGTCAAGGACAAGTTGTGGGTGGGAGCGTGGTGGGGGAGCTGACGGCAGCAGGGCCAGTGATTGTGATGGCTGGGTCGTTCAGTAATCTTGCTTACGAGAGACTGCCTTTGGATGAGGACGAGCAGTTGCAGATGCAGGCCACTGGGGGTAGTGATGGCGGAGGCGGCGGTGCTGGTGCTGGAGCTGGTCCCAATAATTTGTTTGCAGATGGTGGTGGACTTCCTTTCTTTAATTTTCCGCTCAATATGCCTCCAAATGTTCAGTTGCCAGTCGAGGGATGGCCTGGAAACGCAGGTGTTGTTCGGCCTCCGTTTTGATGAAAATCAACTGGCAAATTTCTTTAATTTCCATTGGATTGACAAAGACATTGGGTTCTTGAATTAGAAAATTAAAGGTCCGTAATTTTATGTACTTACTACCTATCTTTTGTTACTTGATTCTTCATCTTCATGTTCATGTTCATGTTCATGTTAATTTTATATTTTATTTTTTTTTCTTCTTGGGTTTTTGAACTGTAATTTATGGAAATAATCTTCATCTTTATGATGGAATTCTCTTCTTTCTTAATCATAAGAAATTAATTGTTGTTTACAGGGATTTTATTTATTATATGTTTATATAGAAACTTGCAACTAAAATTCTAAAACAACTCCACTCATACTATTTACAAATAGATCAATCTTGTTTCTATTAATTTACATTCCTCTCATCTTAATCTTTCAATATCAAAAGTCACAGCAACTCCTTCATTTTCATGTACTTAATAAACTACACACTCCTCCATCAACTAACTTTTCTATAGACAAAGTCCAAACCCATTATTCCTTCAGCATTCATATAGCTATTCCTGCATGGCAATAATTTAGGAAGCACTTCTAAACTAACTCAATGCCTGGAGTAATTTGCCACCTATATATCTATTTCCTCTCCCAGTGAGTACACTTAATTATATATATATATATATATATAGATATATATATATATATTTCATGCATGTACTTAATAAACTACCCACTCCTCCATCAACTAACTTTTCTATAGACAAAGTCCAAACCCATTATTCCTTCAGCATTCATATAGCTATTCCTGCATGGCAATAATTTAGGAAGCACTTCTAAACTAACTCAATGCCTGGAGTAATTTGCACCTATATATCTATTTCCTCTCCCAGTGAGTACACTTCAATATATATATATATTATATATATATATATATATAATTAATGGTCTGCATTTTCACTTTAGCTTGTGTTCATTGTATATGATTATTTCTTCTATTAAACTTTTATTTCCAATTAAACTTTTTTTTAAGGCACTTTATCTCATCATAATAAATGTCTTTTCTATGCGAGTGATATAACTACTCAAAATAAAATTACTGTAGTACATAGTCAGAATTAGTACTAGAACTTCAAAGTGGTGTGCTTGAAATCTCAAGTTATATAACTAATCAATGGTTATATATTTTAGGTGTTCAGTTATGGAGTTTTGCTAATACACTCCGATATCCATATAAGAGTATTGAAATTGAAATCCGGATCATTAATAAACTCAAGGTAGGATCATTGAATTTGAAATTGATACATGTCTCGATAAATAATATGATTTACCTATCCCGAAGTAATGCATATCACTGTAGCGAAATAATGCATCACTGAAGATTAAGGTAATTTAAATCAATGATCCAGTTTTAGATCAGTTGGGTTAAAATATTTTAGAAATAAATTGTAAACCGACATTTAATTATTCTCCGTCTGGAATCTATAAGCATGCTGATGAAGCAAGTGGTTGCCTTGCATCCAATGAATCCCTTGTTAAGCTAGATAGCTAGCTTTGTAATTTGAGGATTGCATTTGATTCCTTTGAGCACTTCTGTATACCATTTGGAATATGCTTCTTTATTTCTATCTACTGATTTATCAGACTATATTGTCACGACCCCCTCCCTAGAGCGGGCCCAACCCTAGAAAGGGTTTACAGACTTTTTTAGTTCGAATATTCTATATGTCATACAAATCAAATAAATATGTACAAATATTACATCTTAAATTATAAATTTAGCAAATCTCTGAAAATATCTCTAATATTATGGTTTACAACACAAGTTTTAAAAATATACAAATGATGACTTAAATGTCTGGACCAACCCGAAAAACAACTACGGCACGTGCATCAAATTCTGGTACTGCTACTGCTGTGCTGGCGAACTACCTGTAATGTTTAGGAAAATGGGGAGTGAGCTTAAAGAGCTCAGTAAGTAAAGCACTTATACTCACCACATGACCTCACCAACAAAATAATGATATATAAAGTGTGTTTATATATATAATATAATATATGAAATTAACATATACTATACATCATCTCAAGCAATCATCCCACAACCAAAAAAACTTCCATCAAATATGGTTGCTAATTCGGGTCCAGTATAATAGTGGATTGAAACAAATGGGAGATTAATTACCTCATCACAACACCCAAGGTTTCCCCCATATCAATCACTCGCATGTATATGTAAGTGGGTTGAAACCAATGAGAGAGTACCTCATCATAACTCGTAAGGTTTTCCACCATATCTCGTATAATATCTCATCACATCTCATCTCCGACCACTATTATACATCATAACATAACATCACACATCATCTAATAAAACCATATCTCACATCCAATCCATCAATTTCAGCTCAGCAATCATGATTCATATTTCTCATACTTTTAAAACTCAATATAGTATCTCCACATATATATATATATATATATATATATATATATATATATATATATATATATATATATAATATATATATATATATAGTTATACCACATATATATAGACTTTCACTGCAACCATCAATCAATAAACAATTATGTTAAGGGAATCATCGTGCATTTTACTTACCTCAATCCACTCAAAAGTCTTTAATATGTTTATATCCTCGCTAAGAATCTGCAAAAATATAAAATTACGATCAAGTCCCTCAAATTTTCTAAAATTATGATTTTACTTACTCTAAACTTTCTAAAAATTTCTATTTCAGCCTAAAATTTTTTCTACTATGTTCATATAGTCATAAAACTCTCAAATATTACTTATTAACCCCTGTAAAATAGTATTTACATAATTATCCTATTAATCTTGCAAATAAATAATTTTGTTCAAAACTTTCAAATTCTTACATTTATACCTAAAAAGGGTAATAATCACGTATCAAGCTCCAACGACCTCGAAATCTCATAACGAAGGAGCCGCTGGTCAGTAAACGTCTCAAGAATCTCAGTGATGGTGGTGGTGAGGGTTGAAGCACTGTGGTTACCGATGATCGGTAAAACAACGATAACTACCATATTTTGCTCGCTTCTTAACAACCGAAGTTCCGATTTAGGCAAATGAAGTGTCCAACTTGTGTATCTCGATGAGGGAAAAATTCTGGTCCGGGAGGTGTCATACACGCATGGCGGCGAGTGGGGTGCGTCGCGATGGCAGCAATGCGATGCGTGTGGGCACGTGGGTGGGAGTCTAGGCGGCGGTCCATCGACGTTGGATTCGTCTCATCGAGGGGATTCTCCAGATGTGGTCACTCACCAAAAATGGAGATCGGACAACGTCGAAAAGCCTTTTTCTCTCTCTGGACACACTTTCTCTCATTAGAAATTCTCCTTCAAATGTTATCGATTTCTCTCTCTAAAATTCCCTATAATTGTTCTCAATTGCTCTCTGGAAATTTACTCAAGGCAACACCTCACTCTCTCATCTTAGGATTTTAATAAAAACTATGAAAATGCTTAAGTATTGCATTGATAGAAATGGTGGGGGTTAGTAGGGTTAATGGTGAGGTGGATGTTTTAGTTTGGTTTTAATATTTTGGAGACATAAGAAAATACTTGGTGTTGATAATTGAGTGTGGGGTGTGTGTTAGGTTTGAATAATAATGCAATAATAATTGTTAAAATAAGAAAAAGAATTAAGTATTACAATCTACCCTCGTTACAAAAATTTCGTGCTCGAAATTTCTCAATCTTCAAACAGCTCTGGGTATTTCACTCTCATATCCTCTTCCACTTCCCAAGTCGCCTCCTCCATGTGATGATTAGACCACATGACATTCACAAGTGGAATACGTTGGATCTCAACTCTTAAACCTTTTGATCTAGGATCTTCACATGCTTTTCTTCATATGTCAGATTCTCCCTCAACTCCACTGGTTGACTCTCCAAGTTGTGAGAAGAGTCTGGTATATATTTCTCCAGCACAGATATATGAAATAATTTATGAATCATTTCCAATTCCAGTGGTAATGCCAGACGATATGCCACATTTCCCACTCTTTCCAAAATCTCAAAAGGACCAATATAGCGTGGTGCTAACTTTCCATTCTATCCAAATCTCAATACTCCCTTCCAATGAGAGACTTTCAAAAATAATTTATCCCCCACTTGGAACTCAAGGTCCTTCTTCATTCTGTCGGCATAACTCTTCTGTCGACTCTGCACCTCTAACAACTTAGCTCGGATCAGCCTGATCCTCTCAGATGTCATATCCACCAAGTTTGAGCCATAAATCTGTCTATTTCCAACCTCGCCCCAAAAAACAAGAGTCCACATCTCCTGCCATACAAAGCCTCAAACAGAGCCTGAAAGCTATTGTTGTAGGCAAACTCGATCAAATGTAAATGCTCATCCCAATTGCCAGTGAATATGAAAAGAAGAAGAATATGAAATGGTATAAATGATAAACTTGAATATTAGGTAGGAGAAAAGATAAGAGCTCACAAGAATAAAATAAACAAAAGTAATATACAAGTGTGATCGGGGAAAAAAAATGTGGGTCGAATAATAATTTACAAAGCCTGGAGTGCAATTCTTCTTTTCAAGTATAGGTAAATTCTCATATCCTCATGCGGGTATCGGACAGTGCTAAAGTGATATTATTTGTTCTAAGGTTCTGTTTGGTACGGCTTCTTGAGTAGAGCTTTTGGAAATTAAGCTTTTCTTAATAGAGCTTTTGATATAAAGTTGTTGGGTGTTTGGTTGTCAATTAAAAAAATTCTTTTGAATTATTAGATTATTTGGTTATAATATTAAAAGTGCTTTTATATAATGAAATTACGAAAATAGATATATGCAATAAGTTTTTTTTTTAATAATCATTCAAGTAGACAAACATGTTTATTGCTTAAGAAATTGAAACACTTTGTAATCATATATATTAGTGTCCAAAATCAAAACACATCAATAATAATTCTACCAAACAAATAATTGTGATCAAATTAATTTAAATGTCAACGGTGCATGAGAAGCGTTGCAATTTGATCACGTTATTGGTCAATTTGTATTGAATGAATTCCATACTCTCATCAGTTTCTTCCATTTGATTATCACTCTCACTTGTTGGAAGTAATTCCTCATTATCATCATAAGGTTGAAATTCTTGATCTTGGCAGACATGTTTTCTCATAAAATTGTGAAGAACCATTCAAAATTTCCATCTAATTTTCCAAACACCAAAAGTCTTCTCAACTGTGCATCTCAAAGATGAATGTGCATGATTAAAATTTTTTTTTTCCTCTTGGCTGACTTCCATGTCAAAAATCTGTAAGATGCTATCGTTCACCTTTATAAAGACCTAAATAACTCTTCATATGAGGATATTTGGCATCTACTAGGTAATATCTACCTATAAAATAAATAATTATATAATAATAAAATATAAACAAACTTATATAGATGTAACATAAATAATTAACTATAACTAACTAACCTGTTGGTGATGTGGAAAGTGAAATTATCTATTCCACCATTCATCGCTGGCATTAATTATCTGATTTACATGATCTCATTTTCAGCCAGTTCATTTCTCAACAAATTTGTTTAAATTTGCCAATATTTCTTCAAGGAGTCTCACTTATTTTCATTTATTTTTTAGTATAATTTCTATCGGTCATATAATAAAATTTAGTGATAAAAATTTCTCCACTTATTTTTATTACAGTATCCGTTTAGTCGATTATAATTTGGATATGGACCAAGTAAATCAGGATTTACGGTTCAACTATCCATCAAACCGATGCCATTTAACTGCTAAGCTTCTAGAGGTCCTTCCGTTAACGAACCATGTTAGCGCCCCGAGGGCATACAAAATGATGTAAATAGGGCCAGAATAGTCCACCTGGAGTGCAACAAGAGATGATCGAGTCTTATGTTTTGTTTAATATCAAATCAAATATTCTGCCAAAATGCTTTGCCATTAATTATTTCAGTCCAAGCTGTCCACCTTTAAAGTTATTCGAGAGCTAGCAGTAAATTTTATTTTGAGACCATAAATATTAATTAATTTTATTGCTTTTTCTTTATTGAATAATTAATGCTCCAAGTACTAGGGTTGTGTACTTGTGTTTGTGTGTTTAGTGATCATGGAAAAGAAACGACAATCATGATTACATCGTATTACGGACTCTCCTTTCTTGGCAATTGTTAAAGAGTCCTTGTTGATATATTTTTGTAGGGTAGCACAAGGAATTAATTATTCCTATTTACTTAATCCAAATACATACATACTTAAAAAAAAATAAATGAGTTAGAAAATTTTATATGATTCGATATCTAATCCTACATCTCCATAATCATGTTCAGAGACAAATAATTTATTAAGAAATAAATATTATAATCTCAAGAGACGACTTAACTTTATCTTACAGTACCCTTTTAGCCACAACTAAGACTAAAACCACAACCTAAGTGTTTATGATCTTACCCATTTTTTATTTATTTTTATTAGTTAGTGATTATTATTAAATATATTATGAAAACAATCCTTCTAAGAGATAGACTTGTTATCTATAGTCAGTGGTTATCACATATCATTTGCATTTTATTTAAAACCTAAGTATTTGATGAATGGAGAAGAGAAATATTATGGAAACTTCATAGTTATTTTGGGAGGCCATTGGTCTCTCGAATGACTAGCACTTGGGAGGTTTGAATTTTCTCAAATGAATTTAATTTTATTTTTGTTATTTCGCTATGGATATTTGTGTCTGTAATATTTAGTATCAGAGCCAGGTTGGCAAAGGTCAAGCTTCCCACCAGATATGTTTTGTATTTAGTGAATGGACGAGAAGACAGTTGTTTGAAAGAAGTCATGGATAAGAAGACGATTGTTAGAAAAAAAAAATCCACCATTGAAGACATATGGATCTTGAGGGGAAAGGAATGTTACGATATTATATGTTTATTTATATTTTTATTAGTTAGTGATTATTATTAAATAAGTTATGAAAATTATCCTATTAAGAGATAGATTTGTTATCTCTATTTGGTGGTTATCCCATATCATCTGTATTCTATTTGATGCCTAAGTATTTAATGAATAAAAATGAGAAATAGTATGACAATTTCATATTTATTTTGGGAGGTTATTGGTCACTCAAATGACCAACACATGGGAGGTCTGGGTTCCTTCAAATGAACCCAATCTTATTTTTGTTATTTTCGTTATGGACATTTGTCACTAAGACGGACAATCTAAGATAGACTTATAGTTCTTTGTCTCCAAGTAGAATTATACTTAACTGGATTCCCATATCTTCATTTTATAGTTTTACTGTTCACATATACTATAGCAAAAACGCTGTAGCACGGGTACTATAGCAAAAACATTGTAGCACGATATTATAATAAAAATAATGTGGCACAGTAATGTGCCAGTACTGTCAAAACATTGTAGCAGAATCACTATCACTCAACCCAGTAATATCGAGTGAGTGAAGAAGGGTAATTCCGCTTGTAAAGTTCTTTCGTCCAGTGAGCGATCATAAAATGACAAGGAAGAAGCCCCGACAAACCCCGTGCCAGTAATCGTGGTATGACGGGGGCTAAATATTCTTCGGAATGACTGGGTGTAAAGGGCACGTAGGCGATGAATCGAGTTGGAAGCGAAAGTGGCCAAAAACTGGCAGAATGCTCTCGAAACCAATTCACTTGAGTGTGGTAAAGGAGAGTGGAATTTCGTGCATGATGCACTGTTGCTGACAAAATTTCCAATAAAGTTCAACTATCTTAAGTTATTAAAATTGATGCACAAGGAGCAAGTATTTGGCTCTTCTGGAGAGATGGCGGTTCTACACGTTCCACTATTTGCTGTAACCAATCAATATCTGAGTTAGGCCGGGGTGGAAAGGATAGTTTCATTTTTCTACATAGTGAGTCTCATGCATGATCTATGGGGCAGTCGAGCGATCCAATAAGGAAACGCCAAGAAGGTGGCTTGGGAGGGTGGAACATATCCTTAGTTCATCGTGAAGGCCTATTACGTCAGGTCTATAAAATAAAAAGATTATTCACCTCACCTCAAAGTAGAGATTCTTGGTTAAGTTTTCATACTCGAGTGAAAGTAATTGCACTGCTAACTTTTTGTTATTTTTTAACAGAATAACTCAATGTCAAAACTCGAATTTGTCTAGCATACTGACTTCAATCCCTTGCCCTTGTGTACTTATTCCTATATGATCTACGATCTTGACTTTCTATCGATTCAATATTCAGTTCAGACCTTGGTTACTACACATTCTTAGTTTGTAGGAAAATCGTAACATAAATGGATGAAATTATTGTCCTTTCCGAAACCGGTCTAGAGTAAAAAATTGGGGAGAAATGAAAGAATTAATGAATCGGCATATGATGATGATGAATTTCTTGTGATGAAACACACACAATAGTGGAGATGTGAGAGGAAAACTCTTCTTTTATTTCAGTACAAAAGAATTACAAAGTTTATTATACAAACTTTACAAAAAACCTCTCAACCCTCTTTACTCTCTATTTTCTCTAATTTGGGATCTCTGGGATGATGATAACTAAGCTCTAAGGCTCCTTTTATAATGCCCAAACCGCGTGCTACAGTAACACGCGGTTTGGCAAGCTGTCAGGAAGCTCACATCAACTTCCAGCAAGTTGGCATTCTGCTTTCGGTGGAACTACATGCTAGCTGGATTTGGTTTTGCATGCATGATGTGTGGAGACTTCATTGCTGGCTTCAACAAATCTCCCCCTCGGTGAAGATTTGCTCCAAAATCTGAGCCGACCATCAATCATCCAAATCGGATCCTCAAAAAGATCCAACCCTGACTGCATCTGTATGACTGCCTACGTACCCTGAGTTAGGATCAAGCAAATCGTAGTTCTCTGAATCTCCCCACTCTGACTATGTGGAGCTCATCCCGGCTATGGCACGACAGATTTCAAGCTTCTCATTTGGCAAAACCTTGGTGAACATATCGGCACCGTTGTCGTCGGTGTGAATTTTCCTACCAGCTTTGAGCTCAGGACGTCCCGTATCCAGTGATACCTCACATCGATATGTTTTGACCTCGAGTGAAATGTCGAATTTTTACCAAGGTAGATAGCACTCTGGTTATCGCAGTACAAAGTGTACTTCTCCTGCTTGAAACCTAACTCCTGGACGAATGTCTTCATCCACAGCAATTCCTTGCAAGCTTCTGTCATTGCAATGAATTCTGCCTCTATTGTAGAAAATGCAACACATCTCTGCAACCTCGACTGGCATGCCACAGCTCCCCCTGAGAGAGTAATCAGATACCCCGAAGTAGACTTTCTGGTATCCACATCTCCTGCCATATCTGAATCGGTGTAGCCTATCAACACTGGTTCGCTGCTTCCAAAACATAACCTCATTTTGGATGTGCCTCGAAGATACCGCATGATCCATTTGATCGCATTCCAGTGTTCCCTTCCTGGGTTTGACATAAACCAGCTGACCAATCCAACTGCGTGTGCTAAGTCTGGCCTCGTGCACACCATGACATACATAAGACTTCCCACTGCTGAGGTGTATAGAACCTGTTTCATTTCCTCATTCTCTGTCTCAGTAGATGGACTCTGTTGTGTACTCAATCTAAAGTGGGTAGCAAGAGGAGTGCTAACCGCTTTAGCCTTGTCTGGAATCTCTGAAGTATCTTCTCGATGTATTCCTCCTGTGACAAGTATAACCTCTTGCCTTTCCGATCACGGCCGATCCTGATGCAAAGAATCTGTTTAGCTGGTCTCAAGTCTTTCATCTCAAAAGACTTACTCAGTTACTGCTTCAAATTATCAATCCTCGATTGATTCTGGCCAACTATCAACATATCATCTACGTACAGTAGTAAGATGATAAAGTCATCGTCAGAAAATTTCTGAACGAAAACACAATGGTCTGAAGTGGTCTTCTTGTATCTCTGCTCCCCCATAACTGACTCGAACTTCACGTACCACTGTCTCGGTGTTTGTTTCAAACCGTATAGGCTTTTCCTGAGTCTGCACACATAGTCCTCTTTTCCTCTGACTCTGAAGCCTTCTGGTTGCTCTATGTAAATTTCTTCTTCCAGAACCCCGTGAAGAAATGTGGTCTTGACATCCATCTGTTAGTTTCCTCTAAGGTTCCCAAGATCATTTATAAAGCATGAAACAAGTGAATACAACAAGGAGAATGGAGGAACCATACTCACATAGAACGGATTGGATGCTACGAAGAATAAAAATTTCTGCTCCTCCATCTTTGCAAGTGACGGCAGTGGCAGATTTTTAAGTCTTCAAATTCGGCTTTGGCTTGATCCATGAAGCTCCAAGCTTTGTTTGGTCATTCCTTGCTCATGAAGTGAGTTCCCTATCACCTTGTATGCCTCCTAGAGTGTGCTAGCACCTTGATGATTTGCCACAAATCATCATGGTCTTCCTCCTTGCTCACGGTTTGAGCTGAAACCAGTGAGGAAAGCAGAAGCCCTTTTTGTCGTAAATGGAGAGAAGAGAGAGATGAGAGAGGTGTGGTTTTTGGCTCTCAAAAACCGTATGCCAAGAGAGGGAAAATGAAAAAGTGTAATAGGTTTTATAATTTCCAAAATTAATTAACCATTTACCATTTTCAATTTGCAAAAAGTCAAAGGTACAAGCCTTTTAACTTTCCAACCACTCCCATCACTCACATCACTCAATCAAGTGACAACTTGTCACATCATTCAAAGTGACATTTGATTTGACGCTTGATGTGACTAATGATTTGACGTTTGATTTGACTTGCGTGCCGCACTCGAATTCGAAATGCGAATGCGCTTGCAAATAATCTCGGGCTCGGGTTCGCTAATTCCAAATTAACGAATTTTCCGTTGCGACGTAATTAAATGATCACGCCTAGCGAAATCACTATTCACATAGCTAACGAATTAATTCTAAATTAACTCGCTCGCCCGAATTAAAATCTAATTTTAATTTCGCGTCGAAATCCAATTTCGTTTAATATATCGAATATATTAATTAACCGATAATTCCAAATTAATCATTCTCTCTCTTTAATTGATATTTTATCCCCGATAAAATATCTCTGCAATTAATCCCAAATTAATTTTCTCTCTCATCTAATTAATCCCAGATTAATTAAAAGTGTGAGTCATACGTCATCGGTGAATCTTCGGGAAGTGACCCATGATATCCCCGGATATGTTGGCAGTAAATACGGTCGTCGGACTATCCGAACACGTAAGTACCTAGTACTACGTTTATACCGATTTACAAGATAAGGTTGGCTTCTAGCAAAGCGCCATGCCTACCCAATTCTCCAGAAACATACTTACAGGAATAAGCGATCTATATCAGGCGTAGTATACGTAATATTGCGTATTTCTGTCCAGTATCGGATGATCACGTGCTAGGCCTGGGGCTGGAATTATGTCTGCCCCGTACGAAGCACATGTCGGATATCTGGTAACTAGTCTCTATAATCGGATAAACATGACCTTGTCATTTTATCCCGATGACTGCAGTACTTAAGAGTACTAGTACCGTATCCTACGTGACCATCATCTCCATATGACTGGAGTGACACTTCCGTCTTGACATCACACCCAACACATTACGATTCTCAATATACCCAGCATTGGCGTACACAGAACCTGTTAAAGCCCTGGACGACCGCAACCAAAGTATATTGATTGTCGCAAGTATTAGCGGTGCAAGTCTCAGGTTAAGACCAAATACACCTACCCTGATTTCGGACTTCCATAGACACATAGTCATACTGTTGGTATTAATCTAGGTCCCAAGATCAAACAAGACATGAAAACAATGTGTGAACACGTCAACGGAGGTAGCGGAATACTCACATCGATCGGTTGAGTCGATTTAAAGACGAATCAAGCCCAAAATGCTCACTGCCTTAGGCGCCACTGGTGGCAGTCCACTGCCTTCCAAATCTGAAATTTGAGATGCGAAACGGAGCTCCAAGCCTCGTCCGACGGATCCCGGCTCATGGGCGAACCTCCCTACCACCTTCGCAAGACTCGTAAGTGTGCTAGCACTTGGATTTTCACCATGAAAACCCACTTTTGGCTTCCCTTTGTTCATGCCATTTGGCTTCAAAAACCAGTCCATATTTTTCTGTTTTGGGCGTGAGAGAAGAGAAAGAAATGGAGAGATGAAATTGTGTATTGAGTTTTTGCATTTGAATTTCAAGTGTATCTTATACACTTTAGTGAATTTCAAATGAATTTCACTTGCATTTACCTTTAATTTGAATTCAAAAAGTCAAACAATAAAGGCAAACACTATGCACATCATGTCCATCACTATTCACATCAACTTTATTAAAGTGACATGTTGTCAAGTCACATCACTCAAAGTGACAAGTGATTTGACGCTTGATGCGACTAATGATTTGACGCTTGATGCGACTTGCGACGCCGCACTCGAATTCGAAATACGAATGCGCTCGCAATCACACTCGGGCTCGGGTTCGCTAATTCCAAATTAACGATTTTTCCGTAGCGTCGTAATTAAATGATTACGCCTAGCGAATTCACTATTCACGTCACTAACGAATTAATTCTAAATTAATTCGTTCGCCCGAATTAAAATCTAATTTTAATTCCGCGTCGAAATCTAATTTCATTTAATATATCGAATATATTAATTTACCGATTAATTCCAAATTAATCGTTATCTCTCTATAGACGATATTTTATCCTAGATAAAATATCTCCGCAATTAATCCTAGATTAATTTTCTCTCTCTTCTATATAATCCCAGATTATTCAAGAGTGCGAGTTGTGCGTCATCGGTGGATTATCGGGAAGCGACCCATGAGATCCCCGGATAAGTTGGCAGTAAATACGGTCGTCGGAGTATCCGAATCACGTACGTACCAAGTACTATGTTCTACCGATTTACGAGACAAGGTCGACTCCTAGCAAAACTCCAAGTCTTCCCAATTCTCCGGACATATCCATTTAAGAATATTAAGATCTGTTATCAAGCGTAGTATACGATTGTATTGTGCGTATCGGCCCAGTATCGGATAGTCACGTGCTAGGGTTGGGACTGGATAAGTGTCTACCCCGTCCGAAGCACATATCGGATGCCTGGTAACATAGTCTCTATAATCGGATATTCATGACCTAGTCACAATATCCCGATTGGTTGCGCAACACTCAAGAGCACTAGTACCGTATCCTGCGTGACATCATCTCCACTATGACTGGAGTGATACTTCTGTCTTGACATCACACCCAATACACTACGACTCTCTGATAAACCCAGAAGTGGTGTACGCAGAACCGGTTAAAGCCCTGTACCACCAAGACCAAAGTCTATCGATTATCATAAGTATTAGCGATGCAAGTCTCAGGTTAAGACTATACACACCTACCTTGATTTCGGCCTCTCATAGACACATAGTCATAATACCAATGGGATTCCGAGGGGTCTATCCAGAGCGAAGCTATTTCCCGTACCATCGGTGAAACACGACCTCCTATCGCACTTGCATAAGTATCCAATACTTATATATATGAGAACTATGCCGTTGTGCCCTCACAACGCACACAAGTGCAATACTAGCCTATTCCGCATTATCGATGTCCAGTCTCGATAATACTTCGGCTAGGGATATTTAATGATTAATCCTTCGGGGACTGATACTGTCTCATATCATTCTCAGTTCAGGAACTAATCATAGGGACCTCTCTTCATTTATATATCTATGGTGATCTAATCACAAATGATGAGAGTGCAATTTCCTTGTCACATAGTTAATTTGCTACAACAACACAATGATATGTGAAAATAGTGAAGTTATGGGTCATTTTGTCCAACACATACTACCAATGGAATTCCGAGGAGGTCTATCCAGAGCGAAGCTGTTTCCCGTACCATCGGTAAAACACAACCTCCTATTACACTTGCATGAGTATCCTATACCCAAATATATGAGAACTATGTCGTTGTGCCCTCACAACGCGCATAAGTGTAATACTAGTCTTTTACGTATTTATCGATGTCCAATCTCGATAATACTCTAACTAGTGATATTTAATGATTTATCCTCCGTGGACTGATACTGTCTCATATCATTCTCAGTCCAGGAACAAATCACAATGACCTCTCATCATTTATACATCTAGGTGATCTAATCACAAATGATAAGAGTGCAATCTCCTTTGTCACATAGTTAATTTGTACAACAACACCATGATCTGTACAAATAGTGACGCTATGGGTCATAATTGTCCAACAATCTCCCACTTGGCCTATAGCCAGTCACTCAAGTGTCTTACACCCGAACTATGTACGGTTGGCTCAAACTGCTGAGAAATGCTTTCGTCAGTGGATTTGCATGATTATCATCTGATGCGATTTATTCGATCATCACATTGCCACGATGTATGATCTGAACAAATCAGATGAATTACCGAAGTATATATCTGGATCGTTTATGAGACCATTAATTCTTTAGCCTGTGCTGACGCCTAGCTCAGCTGCTAACAGAACTATATCTAATCTAATTAGATTTGTTTATCGACCTAGAAGACTTCTATTGCCGCCTCAGCTGCAGCAATAACCCGCATTTGTTATTTATTCGGTAACAGTATCTTGCTTGGAAGATTTCCAGCTCACTGTACCGGTATTCAAACTATATAGTACCGTTTGTGACTTGTAGTCGTTTTATCGGTTTAGGAAACTTGCAGTAGTGATCCCAGTCACTTCAAGTTCTCATTCTCCATAGACTAAAACAGCATCCTTAGTTCTCTAAGATACTAACGAATGTTTTTAACATCAATCCAGTGACTATCACTCGGATTGGCCTGTTTGTGACTTCATATGCTCAAAGCGTATGAGACGCCAGGTAGCGTACATTTTTCAATGTAAGATTCCACGGAGAGTTTTCGAAAGCCAAGCTTTCGCCGATAGATATTTATGGGAATATCATTTCCAAGAAATGACGTATTATCATTATTTTATAAGACAGCCACTGTCAGTGCGCTCCCACTAACCCTCTTATATACAAAAGAATCATTTCGTTTTGAATTAAATCATAAGCTATTATGATTACATCAAAACGAAAATTCCAAGAACCTAATGCTTGCTTCAATCCAAACATGGATCGAATAACCCGCAAACCATGTTTGCTAGTTTTGGTACGACAAAACCACCAGGATGTTGTAAACATCCTCCAAAGGTTTCCTTTTCAGGAAAGCGATTTTCCCGTTAAGCTGACATATTTCACAAATGAAACATGCAGCATTAGCAAGCATTATCCAAATGGATTTACCGTGGCAATAGGTAAAAGGTTGAATCGTAATCAACACAATGTTGATAATGATACCTTTCCGCTACAAGCCTAGCTTAGTACGTTGGTATGTTGTCATCCATGTACGTCTTCCTTGAAGACTTATATAGTACCAATAGGCACAATGCCTTGTGGTACATCAACTAGTATCCAAACTTGGTTGATTTACATGGAATCCATTTCGGATTCATGACACTTTGTCATGATTGGGAGTCGATACCTTGTATCACTTCCTCATACGTAGTCAGTTGGTATACCTTAAAAGATAGGCATCTTTATGAGGTGAGATCAGAAACCCATACCCCTGGTTGTTTTCTGACTCTCTCCGACTTACGCGGTTCTTGTGTATTCGAAGATTAATGTTATAGTTTCATCATTGATGAACTAGTTATGTTCCATTAGGAATCGGTGCCTGGAATAGTATTACTCCGATTTTCATCGAGTTTTACTATCCTCCCACTTACCACTGCATATCGGTATTCCTCTTAGGAAAACCGCATGGTGAGCAACAATTACATTATTCTCTCGTGAGTTGTATAAGTACAATACTTTGGTATCCATAGGATAACCTACAATGGCACTTATCCAATTTGGGTTCTAGTTTGGTATCTTCCAAACATATGCCTAGCATCCCAAATTTACAGGAATGAGAAACCCAGTTTCTTTCCCGTTCATATCTAATATGAAATCTGTCAAACAGATTATTATGGAACCTTATTCAAAATAAGTTCTGCACTGTTAATGCTTATCCGTTGAAGGAAATGGTAGCTCAGAGCGACTCATGATTAACCTTATCATGTCCAACAAAATTCGGTTACTCAATTCGGACACACCGTCAAACTGACGTGTTCCGGGAGGAGTCCTCTTTGAAAGAATATTATACTCTTTCAAGTATATTAGAAACTTATTGCTTAAGTATTTTCCATTACGGTCTTACCGTGATGGTATAATATTGTAGCCAATCTGTTTGTCTATTTTCGTGTCGAAACTATAAAAGTTTCCGATTTGTGTTTCAATAGAAACACATAACCATAACGCGATGCCACATCCGTAAAGGTCACGAAATATTCATATCCATATCTAGCCTAGCTAGACATAGGCCCACAGGTTTTACTATGAACTAGGGCTAACAGGTAGGTGGCATTTGCACTTTTACCAAGTAAACAGTGTTTTAGGCACTTTGCCCAATAAACTAGATTCGTAGACTTTATTTGAATAGAATCAAATCAGTCTTGGTACCCACTCTTCAAAAGTGTGGATATACGATTCTTGTTTAATTGTGTTCCAGACAACAATGCCACAATTAGTTTCATCTGATCAAATCAGTTTGAGCTATTTGTTTGTCATTTTGTACGTTTTAGATTTATTTATATTCAAAATATAAAATCTGTTATTCACATCTAATGTGTTTATCTCAATATCATCTTTATATAATGAAACACTTTAGTGTTCTAGAATATAAAGGTTCACCCGCAGCGGGTTAAACACTGATACATAGATAATGTATCTAGTCAAACTAGTTACATTATAACAGTTTCCAAATTTAGGTACATACTCGAAGGTAGTTCCTAAACTTAGGTATCTACGGTCAAAACAGCGACTTTTGTCCCGTTTCCGATTCGCAGATGAATCTCAACTGAAGTCAGTATCCTGCTCATATTAGATTCTGAACATTAATATATATATTTATGTATCACACTAAGTATTTAAAATCCAATTTTAATACTAGTAGTGAACATAATTTTGACAAACATATTTGAAGTTAGAGCCTTGCCCAATCTTCAATTCCTTCATGTCTGCTTTGTCCAAACGGCAGTCACGCTTTCGCGATCCCGTTTGCCATATTTTAGGCAGACATTTTGGGATATGTCATTTATCTTCCCAGAAGACTATAATGATTCTGCCTTTGCCTATTGCAAATTTTGACTTTATCTCCTTGAGAATAGTCATTAACCCTCCAAGAGTTATTATTGCAATTTAATACTTCTAAAATCTAAAGATAGATTTATGAAGATTCTTCAATTTCATTATCATACAATAAGGATCTAATCCTTAGTTCTGATTCAGAATTAAGAAGTTTACTGCGACAAGCTTAATGGAATAAGCACTAAAGTTATCATTACATAAATCTTCCAAAGATTATGCTTTACTATTTGCTTAACTCCGGGCTTAGGCCTAATATGTTATTTTATCAAATAAACTAACTTATTATTTTCCAGGACCATCCTGAAACTTTATTCCCAATTTGAAAATTAAACCATTTAAATACATTTTCCCTAGGATTATGTTTTAAATCCCAATCTTTCAATTACATCTTGATTCTAATAGTCCAACTATTTAATCAACGATTTATATACTATTTATTATAATGATTACAATAGTCCAACTATTTAATCAACTATAATTTTAATAGATTAATATCAATTATATTGATTACTATAATCCAATTATAAAATCAACCATAAGTGAATAGTTTGAATATAGTCCAACTATTTATTAAAACAACATTTAAATATTAGTCCAACTAACATTTAATTTTATTTGACGAATGATATTTGTTTGAGCACGTATGGCAAGTAATTAAACGAATATTGCAAATTCAATTCTTGCCTCCCACTATTTTTCGGCGAGCCTCTAACCCTCTGTCGAGTACTCGGGAAACCGTGTTTCCTAGCGGGCTAGGATCCCGTTAAATATCACACAATCTTGACTTTGGCCAACAAATTGTATGATAATTAACTAGGTAGATCTCTAAGATCGTTTGGATCCAATCCAATTCCTAGATCCGGTAGGGGGACGTCCAAGTCCGAAACATATATCTTATATATGCCAATACATCAAATATATTACCTAACCTTTTTCCTCTGAATCAACTAAGCCTTGGCTTTGGCACAACAAACTTAGTGATCCCAGTTAAGCGCGACCCATTGACCATGGAAAGCTTCGTAATCAATGTTGATGGACAAGAAGTGGTCTTGACTTTGGCCAACAAACCACAACTTGGACAAGACACCGATATGGAACAAAGCTCTCGTGATTCAAACACATCCTCGACGGACAAAGGCCTTGACTTTGGCCAACAAGCCAATGCCAGTCTCGGATCTTGAGTGAGAATCACTCAATGGAAGGAAAAACGCTTAATATTTTGCGAGGGTTTTTCGTGTGCAAATTGGCAACCAATTTATTATCTTTGTTAAGGTCTCATCATCATACACCCTTAAACATGCATTCTAAACACATAATAAAGCACATATAATAAAATAATAATGATATGCAGATGGATACTTTACACATTGATCCTAGATCAAATCTCTCCATTTCTCTCTCCCGCTAGCACATGTATTTACTTCTACCCGTTACACTACACTTCTAAAGAAACCTCATTTACATTGAGGGGAATAGGTGAGAAGAGAATACAAAGAATATGGAGGTGATAAGGCTGGACACGCAGGTCCAATTAATAAATCAAATTTATTACAACAATTTCTAAAATTGCCCCACCCTTCTAATATCCATCCGATATACATTATTCATGCATCACAATCATGTATTCACACAAGCATGCTATCAATCAATCTAATCCAATTAATTAATCTGATAATTAATGACCATCCAATGTTCAAACAACGATTTGATTTTGCTCGAGTCAAACTCGTTTTGCGAATAAGTACTCAAAGTACGAATTCTCGAATTAAATTAAACTACATAATTAAATCCAATTCAATTTGTATTTAATACTAATTCGCTTATTTAATTCCAAATTAAATATTACACTTTATTAATAAACCTTTACGACTTAAATTCCAAATTTAATCGTCACGGGTCTCAAAGCCCGATTAATATCCAATATTAATTTAATTAAAGTCCAATGGGCTTTTAATTAATTTCTTGAGGCGTGGACCTTTGGTCAAGTCGGGTCAAACCGAATAACCAAAATCCAATCCGGGAATTACCCCATAAGCCCATAAATCAATTTTGGCCCATTAGGCCTAATTAAACTTTAAAGGTCCATTAGTCGCATTTGGGCTTTATGGATGCGGTTTTGGGCCGAATTGGATCCAATCCATTTGGCCTAAACCTAACTTTGTATAACAAAGCCCAATAAACCCAATAACAACTTTAAAAGCCCAATCCAATTTTAAGGCCCAATTGAATTAAATTACAAAATCCAATTTTACAATTTAATTGCCTAAAGTGTATAACACAATTAATCACCCAAATCAATATTTCCAAAACATCAAATTAGCCTAATTAATCATGCTTATCATCATTAAATCATGTCCAACATAATTTAACAAAAATCAAACCCAATTACATGCTTCTAATGTCTCGGCCAAGGAGGATTTTCATGTCCAATTTTAAATCCAATCCAATTGAATCCAAATCAACATTAAATCAACATCCCAAATTGTTTTCAATTCATCCAATGAATTAAAATAAAAAAACCAAGCCAATTTAGGGTTCATGTATTTTCGGCCAACACATCAAAATTGGGGAAAAATATTCCAAACACCTTTTCATCAAATTGATCCAATCAATCATCAATTAAACATCAATTAAGCATATTAAATCATCCAATTTCATTATTCATGCTCAAAATCAATTTTGCCCAAATTTTAACCCTAAATCTTTTTCATGCTTTCAAAGGCTCAAGATACCATTGTTAGTTTACTCTAAGGTTCCCAAGATCATTTATCAAGCATGAAACAAGTGAATACAACAAGGAGAATGGCAGAATCATACTCACATCGAACAGATTGTATGCTACGAAGAACAAAAATTCTGCTCCTCTCTCTTTGCAAGTCACGGCAGTGGCAGATTTTTGAGTCTTCAAATTCGGCTTTGGCTTGATCCATGAAGCTCCAAGCTTTGTTTGGTCATTCCTTGCTCATGAAGTGAGTTCCCTATCACCTTGTATGCCTCCTAGAGTGTGCTAGCACCTTGATGATTTGCCACAAATCATCATGGTCTTCCTCATTGCTCACGGTTTGAGCTGAAACCAGTGAGGAAAACAGAAGCCCTTTTTGTCGTAAATGGAGAGAAGAGAGAGATGAGAGAGGTGTGGTTTTTGGCTCTCAAAAACCGTATGCCAAGAGAGGGAAAATGAAAAAGTGTAATAGGTTTTATAATTTCCAAAATTAATTAACCATTTACCATTTTCAATTTGCAAAAAGTCAAAGGTACAAGCCTTTTAACTTTCCAACCACTCCCATCACTCACATCACTCAATCAAGTGACAACTTGTCACATCACTCAAAGTGACATTTGATTTGACGCTTGATGTGACTAATGATTTGATGTTTGATTTGACTTGCGTGCCGCACTCGAATTCGAAATGCGAATGCGCTCGCAAACAATCTCGGGCTCGGGTTAGCAATTTCCAAATTAACGAATTTTCTGTTGTGACGTAATTGAATGATTACGCCTAGCGAAATTAATATTCACATCGCTAACGAATTAATTCTAAATTAACTCGCTCGCCCGAATTAAAATCTAATTTTAATTCCGCGTCGAAATCCAATTTCGTTTAATATATCGAATATATTAATTAACCGATTAATTCCAAATTAATCGTTCTCTCTCTTTAATTGATTTTTTATCCCCGATAAAATATCTCTGCAATTAATCCCAAATTAATTTTCTCTCTCATCTAATTAATCCCAAATTAATTAAAAGTGCGAGTCATACGTCATCGGTGAATCTTCAGGAAGCGACCCATGAGATCCCCGGATATGTTGGCAGTAAATATGATCGTCGGACTATCTGAACACGTAAGTACCTAATACTACGTTTATACCGATTTACAAGACAAGGTTGGCTTCTAGCAAAGCGTCATGCCTACCCAATTCTCCAGAAACATGCTTACAGGAATACGCAATCTATATCAGGCGTAGTATACGTAGTATTGCGTATTTTTGTCCAGTATCAGATGATCACGTGCTAGGCCTGGGGCTGGAATTGTGTCTGCCCCGTACGAAGCACATGTCGGATGTCTGGTAACTAGTCTCTATAATCGGATAAACACGACCTTGTCATTTTATCCCGATGACTGCAGTACTTAAGAGTACTAGTACCGTATCCTACGTGACCATCATCTCCATATGACTGGATTGACACTTCCGTCTTGACATCACACCCAACACACTACGATTCTCAATATACCCAACATTGGCGTACACAGAACCTGTTAAAGCCCTGGACGACCGCAACCAAAGTATATTGATTGTCGCAAGTATTAGTGGTGCAAGTCTCAGGTTAAGACCAAATACACCTACCCTGATTTCGGACTTCCATAGACACATAGTCATACTACCAATGGAATTCCGATGGGGTCTATCTAGAGCGAAGCTGTTTCCCGTACCATCGGTAAAACACAACCTCATATTACACTTGCATGAGTATCATATACCCAAATATATGAGAACTATGTCGTTGTGCCCTCACAACGCGCGCAAGTGCAATACTAGTCTTTTACGTATTTATCGATGTCCAATCTCGATAATACTCTGACTAGTGATATTTAATGATTTATCCTTCGTGAACTGATACTGTCTCATATCATTCTCAGTCCAGAAACAAATCACAAGGACCTCTCATCATTTATACATCTAGGTGATCTAATCACAAATGATAAGAGTGCAATCTCCTTTGTCACATAGTTAATTTGTACAACAACACCATGATCTGTACAAATAGTGACGCTATGGGTCATAATTTTCCAACACCATCTGCTCAACTTCCAAGTCAATGCTTGCTGCTAAGCTGAGTACCACTTTGATGGATGACATCTTCACAACTGGAGAGAAGATTTCATCGAAGTCAATGCCTTTCCTCTGATTGAATCCATTGACGACTAATTGGCTTTGTATCGGGGTTGTGAAGTGTGCTCATGTTGCTTCACTCTGTACACCCATTTGTTCTTCAAAGACCTTTTTCCTCTTGGCAATTTCACCAACTCAAAAGTGTGATTGTCATGAAAAGATTTCATCTCATCTTGTATGAATTACTCCCACTTTTCTCTGTCCTCTGTTTCCACAGCCTCCTGGTAGCTCTCGGGTTCTCCCCCGTCAGTATGCAGCACATACTCATATGCAGAGTATTTGGTTGAAGGTCACCTCTCTCTTTCAGACCTTCTCTGTGGAACTATTGGTGTAGCTTCTGGTACTAGTGGTTGATCATGATCATCATCTCTGGGAGCTTCATCACTTATACCCTCCTATCTGGGAACCTCATTTTCAACTTGTATTGGCACCGGTGTATGAGGTTCTGGATTCACATCTTTGTATTGCTGGTGTATTGTCTTCAATTCCTTCCGGATATCTTCTATGGTCTGGTCTTCAATGAAGACAACATCTCAGCTTCTGACAATCTTTTTCTCAACAGGATCATACAGTTTGTAGCCGAAATCATCATGACCATAGCCAATAAAGACACAATGTCGAGTCTTTGCATCAAGCTTGGATCTCTCGTCCTTTGGGATGTGTATAAATACTTTGCACCCAAAGACATGCAAAGGTTCATAAGACACTTCTTTACCTGTCCAGGCTTGGTTAGGAACATTACCTTTCAGTGCGACCGCTGGGGACATGTTCAAAACATGTACTGCTATGTTGAGTGCCTCCCCCCAAAATGTCTTCGGCAGTTTGGCTTATGACAACAAGCTTCTGACCATTTCGCACAAGGTTCTGTTCATCCTCTCAGCTAGGCCATTCAACTGAGGTGTCTTCGGAGGTGTCGTTTGATGTCGGATTCCTTGCGTCTTGCAGTAGTGATGAAACGGACCTCTGTATTCTCCACCATTGTCTGTTCTGATGCATTTGAGTTTCTTACCAGTTTCTCTCTCCACCAGGGCGTAAAACTCTTTGAACACTCCAAGCACTTGGTCTTTTCTCTTCAAGGTGTATGCCCAGATCTTCCTTGAATGATCATCAATGAATGTCATAAAATACAGTGACCCACCAAGTGTTCTCGTCTGCATCAGACCACATACATCTGAATGTATGAGATCAAGTTCCTCCGGTTTCCGTTGAGGCGGAGAGCTCTTGAAGGACACTCTGTTCTACTTTCCAGCCATGCAGTGTTCACACTTTCGTAAGTGTCAGTTCTTCAATTCGGGAAGAACATTCCGCCTGTGTAGTATTTCCATCCCCGTTTGACTCATGTGACCGAGCTTTTTATGCCATAGCTCGGCTGCCTCATTACTGTTGACTGTATTTATGCTACTATTTGAAATCTTAGCATGCATCAAATACAGAGTTGAGTCTTTCTTACCTCGTGCCACCACCATTGATGCTTTAGTGAGCTTCCAGGTTCCGTCACTAAAGGTGCTGCAGAAACCTTCATCATCCAGCTTGCCTGTTGAGATCAGGTTTAACCGGATGTCTAGGATGTGCTTGACTCCCTTCAACACTAGCCTTGTCCCATTGTCTGCTTCAAGGCAGATGTCTCTAATACCGACGACTTTGGACTGGCCGTCATTTCCCATCCTTACAGCACCATAGTCCCCTGACGTGTAAGATGAAAAGAAGTCTCTGCGAGATGTGGCGTGTATGGAGGCGCCACTATCTATCACCCAACTGGTCTCATGGTTGGCAAGATTCACAACATCTTCTTCATACATTATGCATAATTCTTTGGAGGTTTTGTCGGTGGTAGTAGCAACTCTTTCTTGATTAGAGTCACCATCTCTCCTGGACTGCTCGTTCTTCAATTTGTAACAGTCCCTCTTCATATGGCCTTTCTTTTTACAGTGGAAACATTCAATTTCCCTAGTTCTTGATTTACCTCAGTTCTTGTTTGGTCTACCTGGGCCTCGGCTTTTACTCATCCCCCTTCTGGTGTTCTTTTCTGTCACTAGAGCTTCTGAGGTTGAGGCTGATACTGACTCTTGCATTCTCGTCCTCTTTTCTTCCTCGAAGATCCTGGTCTTTGCCATCTCCATAGTGACTTTCCCATCTGCGGCTGAATTGATCACCGTAGATCCGAACGTTTCCCATGATTCTGGTAACGTATTAAGGAGTATTAAGCCATTTACCTCATCACCGAAGTCTATGCCCAATCCAGACAGTTCTTTCATGGTGCCGAGGAAATCGTTGATATGGTCCGCCACAGCTGTACCTTCCTGGTATTTCAAACCCATAATCTTCTTGATGTAGTACAACTTGTTGTTGCCAGTATTTGCTCGAAAAAGCTCCTCCAGCTTTCTCCATAAGACACGTGCATTTGTTTCTTCACTGACATGGTTGACGATACTATCGTCGATCCACTGACGAATAGTACTGCATGTTTTCTGGTGAAGATTATCCCACTTCTCAGTGAACATTCCTTCTGGTTTATACTCCAGAAATATCGATCCATCATAGTTCTTCACATATAGAAGATCTTTCATCCTTCCTCTCCATGTGAAATAGTTTGTTCTGGTTAACAAAACCATTTTTCCATTGCCCCCATCCATCATAAAAATTCTAAGAAGAATTTCAAAAAATGGACCACACCGTTGCGTCTGGAATGGTCGAAAATTGTGGAAATGACACTTCGTTTGTCAAAATCCGACACAGAGACCAATTTGCAAATTTCAGAAATTACAAGGGTTAATGTGCAATTTCCGAAAGTTCAGGGGCCAAATTGCAATTAAGGAAAAGTTCAGGACTGATATGCAATTTCGAAAAAGTACAGGGGCTAAAATGTAATTTCAAGAAAGTTTAGGGACCTTTCTGAAATTTACCAGGCAATGCTGACGTGGCGCTGATGTGGCAGCTGACGGGGCTGCTGACTGGTCGCCAACGTGGCACTGACTGGATGCTGACGTGGCGGCTGACTCAGCGTCTTCTTCCTTCGGCTGGCACGTAAGGCGCGTGTGTGCGTGGGAGCGCGTGGAGCAGCTGCTGGTTGGCGCGTCCGGCTGACTGGGACCTCCGTTCGATCGCCGAAAATTACCTCCGTGCTCGTCTCGCCGTGAAAAGTCCGATGGTATGCTCAAAATCGATTTTCGACAACTTTCGTCGAAATCGACTTTCCGAACCGAATCTTTGTTACCAAGTTTCGGGATCCCACCATGGAACCTTAACTTCTGATACCACTTGTTGTGATGAAACACACACAATAGAGGAGATGTGAGAGGAAAACTCTTCTTTTATTTCACTACAAAAGAATTACAAAGTTTATTATACAAACTTTACAAAAAACCTCTCAACCCTCTTTACTCTCTATTTTCTCTAATTTGGGATCTCTGGGATGATGATAACTGAGCTCTAAGGCTCCTTTTATAATGCCCAAACCGCGTGCTACAGTAACACGTGGTTTGGCAAGCTGTCAGGAAGCTCACATCAACTTCCAGCAAGTTGGCATTCTGCTTTCGGTGGAATTGCATGCTAGCTGGATTTGGTTTTGCATGCATGATGTGTGGAGACTTCTTGCTGGCTTCAACAGAATTACACAGCTTGAGAGGATCTGTTGAAGAATGACACTCAGAAGCTATAGACTTCAATGAAATAACAAGTATGAATAATCCACAACTCCTTAAGGGCATGAAATTTAATGAACATACTGTGTTTAGGAAAATCCCGAGGGAATGGGCAATTAGGAGAGGATACTCTTATGTTCTAAATAAGAAAACCTCAATTAGAATTAGTGCCGTTTGTAGAGAAATGTATGGGTTTAGGATTCATGCTTCTAAACTTAGGGATAACATGACATTACAAATTAAAACATTCAACCCAATCCATATTTGCCCAAGAAAGTTTCATAATAATTTAGTAAATGCAAGGTATATAACAAATAGGTACTTAAGGGATTTGAGGGACAATCCTGGCTGGGATGTTAAAGTTATGCTGGAAAAGAGTACAACGGGAGATTGGTGCGGAAATTTCTTTGACCAAGTGTTATAGAGCCATAAGAAAAGCTAGGGAAATAATCCAAGGAGAAGTACATTTGTAATATAAAATACTTTTATGGTTATGCTGAGACTATAAAAGTTACGAATTCAGAGAGTTTGGTGAAAATACAAACAAAGGTTTCAATTGAACAAAAAGAGACTAAAAAGTCAAATGACAATGTTAGGAGGCTACTAAAAGAAATTTTAGATTTTCGGTACATGTACTTGAGGTTTACAGCTCAAAATCAAGGTTATTTTGCAAGATTAAGGCCTATAGTAGTAGATCCGACCACAGTTCCGGTTCCGATTCCGGAACCAGAACTGAAATTTTTTGATTCAGTTAGGATTCACTCCTAACCGAACCAAAGTATAATCACTGGAACCGGACGGTTCCAGCGGTTCTAAGGTTCCAACCGAAACCAAACATTTCCGGTTGGAACCGTATGGCTCCCAATGGCTAGTAGCCGTTGGGCTGGGCAGAGAGCAACGACTCCCTGCCCTAAATTCCAACAAATAAATAAAATATACAATTTACTAATTTACCCTTAATAATATTAATAAAACGGCTAGTTTTAGGGGCATTTTATGTATCACAAAATATTCCAAAAATGTATAAATATGAGTCATTTTTCATTTTCTCAACACATCAATTCTCAATTCTCTCAATTTATGCAATTCTCACATTCTCAATTCTCTGATCTACAATTTATCATTCTCAATTCTCTCATTCTTTAAAATTTCTTTGACAAAAAATGACAAGCTCATCTGAGAACACCATGTCAAATGTGTCAACCCAAGAGAGTTGCCCTAGTATCGGTATATGGAGAAGAGAAGTTAAGTCTTGTTTCTCCGATACTTTCAAAATTCATTTCATTTAGTCGATACTGAAAATGAAGGTCCAAGAGCAATATGTAACAATTGTGGAGTTTCTAAAAAATTACTGGTGGATATGACAATATGAAAAAGCACTTGGAAAATACATCATGCCGCTGAAATTGGACTTCGTACAACGCAAACTCAAATGGCTAGGTATGCATCATCTAGTAGAGGTACGAGTTCTTTAGATTTATTTAAATATTCTGATCCTAAAAATAGAGAAGAGAACTTGTACGACACATCTTTCTTTATGTTTTAGTGAAAACATTGCTTTTACTAATTACATTCAGAATGCTTTAAGTCCTACTGCTTGTAGAATGACTAAAAATACAACAAAACGTCAAAATTTTAAATTATACAAAGATGGTAAAATTATTTTAAATGAAACATTTAAATATATTAAAGGCAATCTTTCTATTTGTTCTGATATTTAGAGTGACCATTGGCGAACACACTCATACATAGGTGTGACTTGTCATTGGATTGATGTTTCATGGAACATACACAAATGACTTATTGTATTTAGAGTTTTTGATAAACAACATACTGCATAAAATATTTAAAGAATGATGAAAGTAATTTTTGATGAATTTGGTTTATTAGGTAAAATTTTAACAATTGGTTTTAATAATGCATCTGCAAATACTGCGTCAATTAAAGATTTAATAGAAATATGCAAACCAAATTTGGGGGGTCGATTTTTTCATGCTCGTTGCACATGCCATGTCCTTAATTTATGTGTTCAAGATGCTCTGACTTGTTTAGCACCTTTCATTGATCCTATTAAAATTGCACTTAATTGTATTTGGTCATATTCTCAAGATAGGAGAGAATGAGCCAAGTTTTATAAATTAAATAGTATTAAGGCAATAAAATTTTCATGAGATGTTCCAACACGTTGGAATTCAACTTATTTTCTTTTATGTCAAGCTTTCCAATACAAAGATGTATTATGTAATTTTTTTCTTAACATGTTCAACATATCACACTTTTTCCTAGTCAATGGGATATTTGCGAAAAATATTTAGATATTTTAAAAGTTTTTAATGATGTTACAAATGTTTTTAGCGGTGTTTATTATCTTACAACACATTTATTTCTTGTTGAAAGTTTGAATATTGTTGGTACTCTATCTGAACATGTTGAAAGTTCTGATCCTAATGATGTTATTTTAATTGAAGCTATTTATGTTATGAAATGAAAATGGTTGAATTATTTTAGAGACATTTCATTACTTTATCTTATTGCCACGGTTATTGATCCTAGATTTAAATTAGAATGTATGGATAGTGCCATACAAGCTTACTATGGAAATTTAGAAATAATATATGAAATTGATATTATAAGAATAATAGCTAAAATAAAAATTGATTTATTTAATGATTATGTTAGTAGATATAACTTGCAACCAGTATGACAATCTAATAGTAGCGAACTCCGTAATACAATCAAGACTTAGTGTAGGTGATCGTTGGTTACTACAACGAAATAAAAAACATAGGGATAACCCGACTAACAACCCGAAATTAGATAATTATTTATTTACCAATTTCGAGCTTCCTACTGAAAGTTTAGTGAGTAAAAAATTTCAAGTCTTTGACTTGTGAACCGACATCAAAATGTCTTTCCTGTATTATCAATTATTGCTAAAGAGCAACTGGCAGCACCTGTTTCACTGTTGCGATCAGCAAGCTTTCAGCATAGGAGGCAATATATTGGTAGCGAGATGGTCTTCATTACATCCAAGCACTTTAGAAGCAACAACATGTATGGATGATTGGGCTTGAGCTGATCTGAGGTAACAAAAAGATGCCCCCGATGAATTTGAAGACTTGTTCGACAATGCATCTGCAAGTGCAAGCGGAACGGGAGCTGAAGGATCAACAAACACTGATAATGATAATTGATCAGTAAATAATTATAAATTGCAATGGGGAACTATCTTAAAATTATAATGGAACTACGTGAGCTTTGATTCCTCTCACCCGTGGAGGATACGTAGGCAACTTAAGATTTTAAAAATTTAAGTTCAAACTCTTTAATTTAATAATTTTATTTTTAATTTTTTTAGATAAAAATTTTATTTGTAATTTAATGCAATCTAAATTCAAATTCATAATTTTAAATAAATTTTTTACTCTCATATTTTTAAAAAATCATTATTAAAATTTTAAAAAAATAAATGGACGGTTCCGGTTCCGATTCCACATAAGTGTGGAACCGAGAACCGGCCGGTTCGGAACCGAACTGGACCGGTGGCCAGGTCTATATATAGTAGAGTTAGATGGCTGTTTCTTGAAATCTCTCATGGGGGGTCAGCTGTTGTGTGCCATTGAGAGGGATGACAATGAGAATATGTTCCCAATTGCATTTGAATTTGTTGACGCAGAATGCAAAGCATCATGGTCATGGTTTTTACGATTACTTATTGATGATTTTAATAGACATGAAGAGACTGGTTGTGTTTTCATGTCTGATCAAAAAAGGTAATCAATAGCTTTCACATGTTCACATTTTATGTTTAGTTTATAGACACATGTTTTGTTAACATGTTTTTTTTTCCATATATTTTGTTAGGGGTTGGTTGAAGCTTTTTGGGATTTAATGCCAAATGTTGAACACATATTTTGTGTCAAGTATATGTATGAGAATATGAAGTTGTTATTTAAGGGACTTGATTATAAAAAGTGGGAAACGGACGTCGGAAGAGAGAATTCAAGAATCAATGCCTCGTTGGATTTAGTTCGCTCGCTTAGCCTTGGGTATGCTCGTTAGACCTCTGCTTTAAAATTTATCCCCGGCCCGAACCTTAAACCAAAACCCTAACTCTCGCCACACCCTTGCATGCATGATCCTCACGTGAACTAAACCCTAGCCATGCATGAAAACAAAACCCTAAACATAAGACACCTCACACCTTTCTCACTCCTCACACCTCCACATGTGAACACACACACAAATTCAACAAAACATAAACAATTCAACAAATATACAAAAGCCACACCCACTCACTTTAGCCACTCACGCCACATTACCAATTAAATAACCCACCAACAAAAACAAAACAAATTCAATAAATTAATCACAAACACAAAGCAAATAAACAAACCAACAAATGAATTAATCACAAACAAAAAAGACAAATCACAAACAATAAACCCTAAATGTCATGCTACCCCACATGAACACATACACACACACAAATTCAACATAAACAAATTCAACCAGAGCAATAAATAAACCACATCACAGATTCAACAAATACCAAACCTAAAAGTCACAAACAAACACAACAAAACAAAACCTAAAAGCAAAACAACCAAATAAGCCAAAGCACAAATAAATTAAATAATCCAAAATGCCTCACATCCTCCACAAACAAAACAAATCCATTAAATAAACCTAGCCAACTCTCATCCCTTTTCAACAAAAAGCCAAACAACAAAATCACAAATCACAAAAAGTCAAGCAACAAATCCCCTCTCTTCAAACCATCCCACGTGAACAAACAACAAATTCAACAAAGCAAAACCCTAAAGTCTCTCTCCATTAAATAATTGCCTCCCCAATAAATTATCTAACCCCCCCACCAAATAATCAATAATTTAATAGCCATTCAAACCCTCTCCACCTCAACCATTATAAAAAAGAAACAAAAAAACCCTAATCTCAGGAGCCACAGGAGGATGCACACGTAAAGAACCCTAGCCTCTCTCTTCCTTGCTCATTCTCGGTAAACATGGAAATAATGAAACCCTAGCCGCTTAAACTGCTCCCTACACACAACTCTCGGCCCTCTCCTCTTTCCTTCATCTCTCTCGCCTATCTCAACAAACAAACACATTTCAGCTCTCTCGCTCAACTCTCTCTCTCTCTCTCTCCCCACGACAGATCCCTCACTCCTTTTACATAGAACACACGCCCTAATCCACGTGAAAACAGCCACCTCACAAACCCTTGCATGACACCTACTCATGGTAACAAACACAACCCATCACGTGAAGCCCCTCCACTAGACAAACACACACACACGTCACAACTACACACTGCCACGAGCACACACAAACTACCGAGATAAAAACCAACACATGCATAAACCAAACGTGAAAACAGTAGCCAAAACCGAGATCAAAACAGTCCCACAAATAACAACAAAACATCCCCAAAAATAGCCTGAAAAACATCCTCAAAACGCCATGAAAAATCTAGTCAGAACAGTGCTTAAAATACCCCAAAATAGCGAGTGGAAACAACAAATGAAATAGAGAAATCAGCGAGAACAGCGAACCTGAGAAAACAGAAGAAATAACGAACCATTGAAAATAGTAGAAACAGCGGACCAGTGAAAATAGCAGAAACAATAACCCTTCCGACATCGTGAAACGCACTCCCGAAAAGCGACTTAAAAGGTAAGACCTGAGGGCACCCTTTATTATATTTTATTTTGTTGTCACGGATACGGCAAGCTCGGTTGACGTGGAATACGTCCAACCGAGTATGCGAGGTCCTACATTGAGAACGGCCAAATTCCTTGGTCACATATTTATTCCGCATGTATTAATTTAAGTATTCATGAGTTATGTTTACCGCTTTCTTGACCTATCTTTGAAGCATGCAAACTTAGATATAGGTCATATAGGATTTAGATATAGATTACTTTTGTAAATGTATGTCGCATAGACTTGGTTAAAATTGTACAAATCCGTTCATTACAAATGACATAAGTAAGGGACCATTCCGAACCCAACGGTTTAAGGTCTTCCCTTGCAAGGGGTGAGTGTGGCCTTAAATCATTTCCCAGTTCACACTGGGTGGCGACTCCTTTATTCTCCGGTTTAGTCCCTCGCGGGCTACTCCGTACTCCCGACCCGACCGCGAGCTTGGAACAGCGTCGCCGATTTTTGTGTCCTACAAACCCTATTAAGTATGTGGGAAACAGTAAGTAAATAGTAACCCCAAAGATAATAAGGTAGATCTGTATAGCTCATCATGGATCGCACCATATCCAATAAAGTACGATTTCTACACTCAGACATACCATTGTGTTTAGGTGTTCCTGGTAAGGTATATTGGGCAAGAATTCCATTCTCCCTTAAATAACTTCTGAATTCTTCAATCATGTATTCACCGCCTCGATCTGATATAAGGCATTTGATGAATTTACTGGTTTGGTTTTCTACTTCATTTTGGAATATTTGAACTTGTCAAATGTTTTCAATTTATGTCTCATTGAATAGACATATCCATATATTAACTTATCATCCGTGAAAGTCACGAAGTATGTTAAACCATCATGAGCGGCATGATTTAATAGACCACACACATCGCTGTGTATTAGCTCTAATAAATCTCCAGCATGGTGCCCTACACCAAGAAATTGGGTCTTTGTCATCTTTTTTTTGATACATGACTCACAAATTGGATAAGGATCTAAGGTAAGATTTTCAATCAAACCATCATTTACAAATTTGGATAGACGTCTAAAACCTATGTGGCCCAATCTTATATGCTATAATTTAGTATTATTTAATTCAGACTTTCTTTTGTATTTTTCTCTACATTAAAGACATATTTATATGTTTCCAAAACATAGTGATCATTAGATAAAGAACATTCACATTTCAATAAATTATCTTTATCATATAAACATAAAGCTTCATCCTTGATGTTTATTTTATATCCCTCCTTATCTAATATCGGCAGTGATATTATTTGTCTGATAAGTGAGGGTATATAATAACAGTCATGTAAATCTAATTTACATCCATTAGGGAGATCTAGAACAACTATTCTTATGGCCTGGACATCTAATGTCCCGACATTGCCAACTCTAAGCTGGATCTCCCCTTTGTTTAACCTTCTTTTAACCCTCATGACCTGCATAGAGTTGCAAATAAGAGTAGGATTGCTGGTGTCTAACACCCATCCACTATTTGCATCTAAGGCTAATGAGATGTCAATAATAGGAAAAAATACAAAGCGTACTTGAGGGTCCTGTTTTCCTTTCAGCTCTGGACAATCCTTCTTCCAGTGTCTAGACTTCATACAATGTACACATTCATCACGAACTATTTACGGTCTAGCACATTTGCGCTTCTTGGAGTTTTTCTTTGATATCTTCTACTTTCTCATTTTAATTTTCTTTGACTTCCCAGAAGTCTTTGAAGAGCCAGCTCCACCATGGAGGGACAAAGTGGGGTTGTCTTTCCTCAAATCATGCTCCGTCGTGTGTAACATGTTATGAAGTTCTTCATAGCTGGCTTGCATCGAATGCATGTGAAATTAACAAAAAGCCAACATAAGTTCCAGATAAAAAAGACAGAATCAAATTATGGCCCAACCATTCATCAATCACATTGCCCCGTCATTCCAAATATTGGAAATGGTCGATCATGTCTAAAATATGAATTCTGACAGCTCATCCATCCTTGAGTATTGCACGAAACAATTCCTTAAGCCTCCGATAAATCTTGATTTCTTGATTTACCTCGAACAACTCCTTGAGTGTTCGCATAATGCTCCAAGCATCTGGTACCTCTATATACTGTCTCAACAAATCTGGAACCATCAATCCTAAAATGTAGGATTTCACCCTAAGGTTTTCATCTTTTCATTTTTCAAGAACTTCTCGCTCTTTATAAGTGGATTCAGGATCGATTACAATATGCAATAGATTGATAGCTACATAGCTTTACTTTTCAAACTCCAAGACAAGACGGATGTTCATTTCCCACTCAAAGTAGTTCTCGGCTCCTTTTAGTTTATTAGAATCCAAAAGTAGCATCAATTGATTTGCGGCAGCCATATACAAGACAACATTTTAAACAGTAGTTGATTACAAAATATTTTTCATTTCAAAATAATAACACTAATTGATTATGGAATATTAAATCTATTAGTGTCTTCCCACTACTTTAAGTAATTCTGTAATCTCCCTTAATAGAAAAATAAAAATTTGACTATCAAAATTTCATAGCGGGAAGTGGATAATATGACATTTACTCCAGCCTCACACTAATGACGATCTTAGCCTTTATAAACTCATTAGGTAGACCTCCAAGGTCAATGACATTCATGTGACTCCTAGTTTGGTCTTGAACTGTTTCTTATCCTCACACTAATGACGATCTCAGATTAAGACGTGTTCTAGGTGTATACTTTTCAATGTGCACTAATGAGCTTCGTATGTACATCCTCACAATAATAATAGTATTGGGTGACTGCGTTAACTCATCACGCTATATCTAATGTTTTACCAGAGCGACTTAAGTTCTGAGCACTTATACCCTCACACTAATGACGTTCTTAGGCATAAGTAGTAAGAACTCATTTATCTTTGTATTGACAAGACTGACCTTCCAATAATGTTCCAATATTAATAATACTATTACTTAAAATAAAGTAATCACCTAATCATGAGAGATCTATGACAATCAAGTCATTAACATAATTAGGTCAAAATTATAATTTAAAATATGCAATACAAATCCAATATGTCTTATGCATAATTAAATTAAAATGCAGAGACAAAGATTCAATTATATATCAAACATGCAACATGTGTTGTGTGGTTAAGCCTTGCATTTGATACCATTATGTTGGGACGGATGTGGAACCTCTAGGATCGAATCGGTGCACCGCGCAGCGGAAGTGGGTCTAATCCATGGATATCTTGCATAGGTGTATTTTAAAATATTTTATTTGAAACTACTTTCTGTTTTGAGTCCGCAGGAAAAAACGGGGACTAAAATGGAGTCTGGAAACTTCGAAATGGAGAAAATGAAGTTTCAGTATATATCAGCTATGCGCGTTACGACGTGGAAGCTTGGGCGTCAAGACGTTGAGCTGAACGTCTCGACGTCGCAGCCTAAAAGGTTGTGTGTTACGACGCTCCTAAGTCCGATGCTCGGTGTCGCGATGCTGAAAGGCCAGAGTCGCTACGCTGCCCTAGGCAGTGAGCATTTTCTACTTCAAACCAATACTAAACACTTCCAATTTTCCTCTAATACTTCAAATACACCTAAAATTCAATTTTAGCATCATAACCACCATTAACATATGTTATACAATTTAGAATTCCACTGTGAAATATCTCATACATGTATTCTAAATACTTATATGCATTTATTTGAATCAAAACACAAACCAATTTAGAATTCCACTGTGAAATATCTCATGAACAATTCTAGTTCACCCAAAGGTGGTAAAGTTATTCTAGAATGGTAGCCATATCACTAAGCTTTAATCTAGAGTTCCAAACTCTCATTAATTGTTCCATATCCAACATGAACATCTTTGACCTAATTAACAAGCATATTGTGTTTATACTTCCAAAGTATCCTAACACAATTTATTAGCCTTATTTCAACTCTAAACTATGTAATCACGCATCCAATACATAATTCATCACTATATGTCTCACTAATGAAAAACTCACTAATGAAGAACATAGCTTAAGAGAAGTTCAAACTTACCTAGTAAGCTTGAAGTAAAGATCCAATCTCATTCACTTTGTTGAAATTGTTGGAGAACTTCCAAGGTTTGCAAGCTTGACTCTAAGATCCCGACTTCCGCAACTTAAAAGGTTGTGCCTCCGTTCGAGGCTCATCATCGGGACTTATATGCAAAAATACAGTGCCTACAGTCGCCCCCACTTTGATGGGATTTGTGCAGTGTGTGACAATGACAATCCTATCAAAGTGTGTGCAATGCATTTTTACTTACCTGGCTCGCTAGCTGCCACCTGACTTGCCTATTATTTTGAACTGTGTTGATGATGCAGTGGGCCTCGACCCTGGGACGCATCCCGAAACTACAACTGATGTGTGAGCCTCAACCCTGGGACGCATCCCAAAACTGCAACTGATCTGAGCCTCAACCCGTGCTCCATTTTCGGAGTGCCATTTTCGGCAAGTGATAGTGGTCCATTTCCGAACCGTGCTCCATTTTCGGAGTGCCATTTTTGGCGAGTGATAGTGGTCCATTTCCGAACCGTGCTCTATTTTCGGAGTGCCATTTTCAGCCAGTGATAGTGGTCCATTTCCGAACCATGCTCCATTTTCGAAGTGCCATTCTAGGCTTGTTCATTCCCGAACTATGTTCCATTCTCGGAGTGCTATTCTCGGCTTGTTCATTCTCGAACAATATTGAATGTGGATTTTATTCCCCGAGCTGCGTTGACTATGGGCTTTATTCTTTGGGCTTCATTCCCAAAACTGCTGATAATGTGGGCTTCGCCCCCTGGGATTCATTCCCGAAAACTGCTGATAATACGAGCTTCGCCCCCATGGATTCATTCCCAAAAACTGTTGGTGATGTGGGCCTCAACCCTGGGATTCATTCCCGAAATTGACGATAGTGTGGGCCTCGACCCTGGGATTCATTCCCGAAATTGACGATAGTGTGGGCCTCGACCCTATGATTCATTCCTGGATTCATTCCAAAACTCTTAGGATGCGGGCCTCGACCCTGAGATTCATTCCCGAATTCATTCCAAAATTCTGACGATGTGATCCTCGACCCTAGGATTCATTCCCGGATTCATTCCAAAATTCTGACGATGTGGGCCTCGACCTTGGGATTCATTCCTCAAACTGCTGATAGTGTGGGCCTCGACCCTGGGATTCATTCCCGAAACTGATGATGCCATGTTGCTATTTCTGGTTGGTTTGCATTTTCCGCTTTCTCATTTTCTTTAAAACCTGTGAACAAAAACAAGACAAAAAGGATGCAAGTGCGTTACGTGTATGCTTGAATGAATTTCCTATTCCGTCGGGTTAGGTCTTCTGCCCGTTCCCCGGTGTCCTTTTCCTATAAAAGTCTTCGGTCGCCCCCTGGGTCTGCTTGCAATTTCCTTCTGCCAGTTCTCTTCTGGTGATTGGTTGGTTCTCTTTTGTCTCATGGCTCAAGATCTCATTTTTTTCCTTATTTGCGGGGTGGTAGACTGGTCGCCCCCAGTCTTGATTTAGCTTTCTGCTCTTCGCTGCTTGTAATAGGTCACCACATGATGTGGCATTCCATATCATCAAACTATATTACATGCTACGAGAGAGAGGGCTTGGGTTTTGTTTAAGGGTTTTTACCCTTTTCACCAAAACCATGTAGTTGGGGTAATTTGGTTTCACCTAAACCAAGTGGTTGGAAAGTAAGTGGTTTTGGCATAAATGCCAACCACTTTCCAACCACCACTTCAATGTGTGACATGTGTGAAGTGGGCCCCACCATTTTGAATTCAAAACTCAAAATGTATCTATGAACATTTGCCGCGGCGCGGTTCCGTTTAATCCGATTAAATGAACTTTTGTCGCTAAATAATTAAATCTAATTTAATTAAATGACGATGCCTCGCAAATATATTACGAACGTCGTTTATGAATTAATTCAAAATTAATTCGTTCGTTCGTATTAAAGTCCGACTTTAATTTCGTAACGAAATCCAATTCATATTAATATATCCAATATATTAATTTTAGCCCATATGAATAAATTAAATAGAAAAATCAAAATTAACCATTAAATTTATTTTACCGATTAATTCCAAATTAATCGCTTTCTCTCTCTTCCGAACACATTTAATCCCAGATTAAATAATAGCTCAATTAATCCCAGATTAATTTTCTCCATCTTAATTAATCCCAGATTAATTCTCTCTCTTAATTAATCCCAGATTAATTCTAATTTAAATCAACTGTCATTGGTGAATCTTTGGGAAGCGACCCAAGAGATCCCTGGATATGTTGGCAGTAAATACGGTCATCGGATTATCCGAATACGTGCTTACCTCGTACCACGTGCTTACCGATTTACAAGACATGGTTGGCTTCTAGCAAAGCACCGTGCCTACCCAATTCTCCAGAAATATTCTTACTGGAATATATAATCTATGTCAGGCGTAGTATACGTAGTATTGCGTATTGCGATCCAGTATCGGATTGTCACGTGCCAGGCCTGGGGCTGGAACTGTGTCTGCCCCGTACGAAGCACATGTCGGATGTCTGGTAACTAGTCTCTATTATCGGATATACATGACCTAGTCATAATATCTCGATGACTGCAGTACTTAAGAGCACTAGTACCGTATCCTACGTGACATCATCTCCACTATGACTGGAGTGATACTTCCATCTTGACATCACACCCAATACACTACGATTCTCAATATACCCAGCAGAGGCGTACACAGAACCGGTTAAAGCCCTGGACGACTGACCGGCGTAAACACACACGTATAACGCAAGCGCACGTATCGTTCAAGTAGTATAAAAATATCGATCCCACGAGGACTTAATTCCTACTGTTGTTATTAATTGTTGAATCTATTTATTTACAATATCTAATTATAGGGAGAAGAGAATGATTGTTTGATTGGTTGAAAGTGGTTTTACAAAATAAATAAATAAATAAAAAGACACAAAAAATACTAATGAAAATAACAAAAGATACAAAGATCTAGGGTTGTGATTTCTTTTAATATCATTTTAAAGATGAAGTGGTTATCTTAAAGTTGGTAATATATTGATTTATTAACCTGGAACACTAAATTATGTGTAAGCCTCTGCCGATGGTCAATTACAAATATCCAATTTAACCTAATTGAACCATATGTCTATGTCAACCAAATTATCTGGATTCATTAAGATTAAGTTCCAATTATGGCTACCCCCGCCCGACAGGTATATTCCTATCCTGTAAGGAAATCTATTAAAGGGTTATCTATCCTCAAGGAAGATCGTGGGTTATTGAGTCTGAGGCTGAAATCTAAAATCCCTATGTCTAGTTCATTTTAGATTTACCATATCAATCTTATTGGTGGCCAATTAATAAAAAGCATTAAGATTAAGACTCAATAAATAAATCTTTATATTACCCAAATTATAATTTAACCCTTATAAACTGGTGATATTGGATTTCATCACAACCCTAGATTACTAACTTAGTTATGACACATAGCTAGGGCTAGTAAAAACTTAAAAGACATAAAATGAAAATGCTGAAAAGTAATTGCGGTGAATGAAAATGCTAAAAAGTAAATTACAAATGAAATAAAAATGCTAAGGTAAAAGGAATTACTTTTACTATTACTAATTTAGATATCTCCCATAAAATAATATATAAACTTGTGATAATATTTTACCAACCGACCAATCTGGCGGTATCCTGATTAAGTCAAATAAGTCCAACCAGCCATATAGGTGGTAATATTTGTCCATAATCCAGCCATAAAGGCGGTACCAAAATAAATTTACCAACCGACCAATATAGCGGTATTCCTTTATTAATCAGGTTCAAACCAACAGAAAATAAATTACCAACCGACCAATATAGCGGTATTCCTTGATTAGTCAGGTTTTCAACCAGATTAAAATTAAATTACCAACCGACCAATATAGCGGTATTCCTTTATTAATCAGAATTTTAAATAGTAAATATATTATTTTTAAGGGAGATTAATCTAAATAGCAATAGTAAAATAATTACCTTTCACCCTAGCATAGGGAAGTTACCTCCGCATAGTGAATAGTAAAAACTGTAAAATAAAGAAAGTAAATTATTATTATTACAGAACGTAATTAAAATTTAACAAAACTAAATTAAAAGAAATTTAGAGAGAGAAACACTTCCTAATTACATAGAAGAAGTGAGAGAAAGGTGTACTAAAAACTGAAAATTCGCCCTCTATTTATAGCAAAAATTTTCACTGTTCGGGCACTGTTCGCGCATCGCGACGCCAAGGAGCTGCGCGTCGCGACGCTGGATTCATCGACGTGGCACAATGAGAAGGCGACACGTAGCAAGGCGGCTGACTGTACATGCGACACGTGTCAAGGCGGCTATTCTCAATTATTGTGATGACGTCATTGATGACGTGGCGATGACGTGGCGCTGACGTGGCGTAGGCGTGTGTTGCATTTGTCGGCACAATAGGATTGCAACACGTGGCGACACGTGTCAAGTTGTGATTGGCTGAAGCTGACGTGGCATGTTGACTCGGTTGACCTGCTGACGTGGACGATGATGTGGCATGACACGTGGCAAGGTTGACTTGTTGACCGCTGACATGGCTGATGACGAGGCGACATGTGTCAAGTCTGAGTGTCGGCAGCATATGATGATGACACGTGGCACGGCGCATGTTAGCAGATCGACTGTGATGGTGACACGTGGCACGGCGCATTTTAGCAAAGTCAAAACTTCTCAAATTGTTGACCGTTGACCAGGCGCATGTTAGCAAATCCGGCTCATGCTGGGCGTCGCGGCGCGCAGTGTTACAGCGTCGCGACGCGCAAAAGATGAAAATATCCCTGTTGACGCATTTTTGTCCGTTTTTGGCCCCAAATTGCCTCCAGTGTTGTCCAAACTTTATATTATCTGCAAGATACAATAAAATACATCAAAACGTTCATAAAACTCAAGAAACTATACAAAATATTAAGTAAATGAGTGGGAAATAGTGATATAAATATCACTCATCACGACCAAAACTAAAGCATACCGATTGTCGCAAGCATTAGCGGTGCAAGTCTCAGGTTAAGACCAAATACACCTACCCTGATTTCGGACTTCCATAGACACATAGTCATACCACCAATGGAATTCTGAGGGGTCTATCCAGTGCGAAGCTATTTTCCGTACCATCGGTAAAACACAACCTCCTATTACACTTGCATGAGTATCCTATACCCAAATATATGAGAACTATGCCGTTATGATCTCACATAACACGCACAAGTGTAATACTAGTTTATTCCGCATTATCGATGTCCAGTCTCGATAATACTACGACTAGGGATATTTAATGATTAATCATGCGTGGACTGATACTGTCTCATATCATCTCAATCCAGGAACTAATCATAAGGACCTCCTATCATTTATACATCTAGGTGATCTAATCACAAATGATAAGAGTGCAATCTCCTTGTCACATAGTTAATTTGTACAACAACACCATGATCTGTACAAATAGTGACGCTATGGGTCATAATTGTCCAACAATCTCCCACTTGGCCTTAGCCAGTCACTCGAGTGTCTTACACCTGAACTATGTACGGTTCGCTCAAACTGCTGAGGAAAGGCTTTCGTCAGCGGATTTGTATGATTATCGTCTGATGTAATTTATTCGATCATCACATCGCCACGATGTATGATCCGAACGAATCAGATGAATAGTCGAAGTATATATATGGATCGTTGATGAGACCATTAATTCTTTAGTCTGTGCTGTAGCCTAGCTCAGCTGCTAACAGAACTATATCTAATCTAATCAGATTTGTTAATGACCCAGATGGCTTCTATTGCTGCCTCAGCTGCAGTAATAACCCGCATTTGTTGTTTATTCGGTAACAGTATCTTGTTTGGAAGATTTCCAGCTCACTGTTCCGTTATTCAAAATGTATAATACCGTTATTTTTATCGGTTAGGAAACTTGCATCAGTGATCCCAGTCACTTCAAGTTCTCTTTCTCCATATTTTAAGACATCATGCTTAGTTCTCTAAGAAACTAAGCATGTTCTTAACATCAATCAAGTGACCATCACTTGGATTGGCCTGCTTGTGACTTCATATGCTCAAAGCGTATGAGACACAAGGTCACGTATATTTTCCAATGTACTAGTTCTCGGAGAGTCTTAATAACTTTAAATCTATCCCAATAGATCTTTATTCCTAGAATAAAGGTTGTTTCTCCCAAGAATTCTACGGAGAATTTTCATGAAAGCCAAGCTTTCACCGATTATAATATGGGAATATCATTTCCAAGAAATGACATATCATCATTATTTAGGACATCATTGTTAGTGCGCTCCCACTAACCTCCTTATATACACAAGAATCATATGCGTTTTGAATCAAATCATACACCATTATGATTACATCAAAACGATAGTTCCAAGAACCTAATGCTTGCTTCAATCAAAACATGGATCGAATAACCTGCAAACCTTGTTTGCTAGTTTTGGTATGACAAAACCGCCAGGATGTTGTAAACATCCTCCAAAAGGTTTCCTTTTTCAGAAAAGTGATTTTTCGGTTCAGCTGCCATATTTCATAAATGAAACATGCAGCATCAGCAAGCATTATCCAAATGGTTTTAACGTGGCAACATGTAAAAATTTCGTTGTAATCAACACAATGTTGATAACGATACCTTTCCGTTACAAGCCTAGCTTAGTACGTTGGTATGTTGCCATCCACGTATGTCTTCCTTGAAGACTTATATAATATCAATAGGCACAATGCCTTGCGGTACAAAAACTAGTGTCCAAACATAGTTGATATACATGGAATCCATTTCGGACTCATGGCACTTTGCCATGATAGGGAGTTGATACCTTGTATCACTTCCTCATATGTAGTCAGTTCGTATTCCCCAATAAGATTGACATCTTTATGAGGTGAGATCAGAAACCCATACCCAGGTTGTTTTCTGATCTCTCCGACTTACGCGGTTCTTGTGTATTCGAAGATTACTGGTACAGTTTCATCCATGATGAACTGTTCGTGTTCCATTAAGGACTTGGTGCCTTGAATAGTATAACTCCGATTTTCATCGAGTTTTACTATCCTCCCACTTACCACTGCATATCGGTATTCCTTTTAGGAAAATCGCATGGTGAGCAACAATTACATTGTTCTCAAGTGAGTTGTATAAGTACTATACTTTGGTTTCCCTAGGATAACCTACAATTGGCACTTATCCAATTTGGGTTCTTGTTTGGTATCATCCAAACATATGCTTAGCATTCCCAAATCAACAGGAATGAGAAAACCCAGTTTCTTTCCTGTTCATATCTAATATGAAGTCTGTCAAACAGATTTTCATGGAATCTTATTCAAAATAAGTATTGCACTGTTAATGCTTATCCTTTGAAGGAAAATGGCAGCTCAGAGCGACTCATGATTAACCTTATCATGTCCAACAAAATTCGGTTTCTCCGTTCGGACACACCATCAAACTGACGTGTTCCGGGAGGAGTCCTCATTGAAAGAATACTATACTCTTTCAAGTATTTGAGAAACTTATTGCTTAAGTATTTTCATCATGGTCAAACCGTGATGTTTTAATACTTTAGCCGATCTGTTTGTCTATTTCGTGTCAAAACTCTAAAAGTTTCCGATTTATGTTCTTCAAAAGAAACACAACCATAACGCGATGCCACATCCGTAAAGGTCACGAAATATTTATATCCACCTCTAGCCTAGCTAGACATGGGCCCACTTACGTCACTATGAACAAGGGCTAATAGATCGGTGGCACTTATACTTTTACCAAGTAAAGGTGTTTTAGGCACTTTGCCCAATAAACTAGATTCGTAGACTTTATTTGAGTGGAATTAAATCCGTCCTAGTATCCACTCTTCAAAAGTGTGGATATACGAGTCTTGTTTAATTGTGTCCCAGACAACACTGCCACAAATAAGTCTCATCTAATCAAATCAGTTTGAGCTATTTCTTTGTCATATTATATGTTTGAGATTTATTTATATTCAAAATATAAATATTGTTATTCACATCTAATGTGTTTATCTCAATATCATCTTTATAAAATAAAACACTTTAGTGTTCTAGAATATAAGGGTATACTCGCAACGAGTTATACTCGATATAGAGATAATGTTTCTAGTCAAACTAGTTACATTATAACAGTTTCCTAATTTAAGTACACACCCAAATGGTAGTTCCTAAACTTAGGTATCTACGATTGAAACAGCGACTGTCGTCCCGTTTTCGATTCGCAGATTAATCTCATCTGAAGTCAGTATCATGCTCACAGCAGATTATGCACATCAATGCATATTTAGGTATCACACTAAATATTTAAAATCCAATTTTAATACTAGTAGTGAACATATTTATGACAAACATATTTGAAGTCAGAGCCTTGCTCGTCTTCAATTCCTTCATGTCTGCTTTGTCCATATGGTAGTCATGATTCAATGACCCCATTTGCCACAATTTAGGCAGACATCTTGGGATATGTCCTTTATCTTGCTGGAAGATTATAATTATTTTTTTCTTTGCCCATTTCAACATTCTAGAAGCCTTTGGCCAAGCCTTGGCATTCTAGAATATTGAAGTAAGATGCGCCTTGCGCTACTTGCCTTATTGCAAACTTTGGCTTTGTCTCCTTGAGAATGGCCATTAACTCTCCAAGAGTTTAATATTGCAATTTTAGTACTTTTAAGATCTAAGAATAGATCTATAAAGATCCTTTAATTTCTTCATCATACTTTAAGGATCTAATCCTTAGTTCTGATTAGGAAATTAAGGAGTTTTTATGGCAAGCATAATGGATTAAACATTAAAGTTATCATCACATGAATCTTCCAAAGATCATGCTCTACTATTTGCTTAACTCCGGGCTTAGGCCTAAGATGTCATTTTATCAAATAAAGTAACTTCTTAGTTTCAGGACTATCCTGAAATTTATTCCCAATTTGAAAATTAAAGTCGTCTAAACATATTTTCCATAGGATAATGTTTTAAACACTAATCTTTCAATTTAATCTTGATTCTAATAGTCCAACTATTTAATCAACGATTTCAGGTACAATCTAATGTAATGATTACTATAGTCTAACTATATAAATTATTACAATTTTATTGGTTAAAATCAAATATATATTGATTACTATAATCCAATTATATAATCATTATAAATGATTGGTAAAATCCAAATATATTGATTACTATAATCCAATTATATAATCAACTATAATTGAAGGGTAAATTCAAATATATATTGATTACTATAATCCAATTATTTAATCAATTATAAATGAAGTAGTTTGAATACAGTCTAACTGTTAAATTAAAACAACTATTAAATATTAGTCCAACTAACATTTAATTTATTTGACGAATGATATTTGATTGAGCGCGTATGACAAGTATCTAAATGAATATTGCAAATTTAATTCTTGCCTCCCACTATTTTTCGGCGAGCCTCTAACCCTCTGTTGAGTACTCGGGAAACCTTGTTTCCTAGTGGGCTAGGATCCCGTTAAATAACACACAATCTTGACTTCGGCAAACAAATTGTATGATACTTAACTAGGTAGATCTCTAAGATCAATTGGATCTCATCCAATTCCTAGATCCAGTAGGTGGACATCCAAGTCCGAAACATATATACAATATATATGCCAATATATCCAATATATTTTCCTAACCTTTTTCCTCTGAATCAACTAAGCCTTGGCTTTGGCACAACAAACTTAATGATCCCAGTTAAGCGGACCCATTGACATGGAAAGCTTCGTAATTAATGTCGATGGACAAGAAGTGATCTTGACTTTGGCCAACAAATCAAAACTTGGACAAGACACCGATATAGAACAAAACTCTCATGATTCAAACACATCCGCAATTGACAAAGGTCTTGACTTTGGCCAACAAACCAATGCCAACTTTGGATCTTGAGTAAGAATCACTCAACGGAAGGAAAAACACTTAATATTGTTTGAGGGTTTTTCGCGTGCAAATTGGCAACCAATTTATTATCTTTGAGTAGGTCTCATCATCATACACCCTTAAACATGCATTCTAAACACATAATAAAGCGCGTATAAATAAATAAATTAATAATGATATGCGGATGGATATCTCACAAATTATTCCTAGATAAATCACTCTCTTTCCTCTCCCCGGCTAGAACAATTCTAATTCTACCGAATTACAAAATACAATAAAGAAACCTCATTTACATTTAGGGGAATAGGTGAGAAGAGAAATACAATGAGAGAGGAGATAAAAGGCTGGACACGTAGGTCTAATTTAATAAATTCTAAACTTATTACAACAATTTCCAAAACTGCCATTGCCCTTCTAATATCCATCCGATATACATTATTCATACAACACATTCATGTATTCATACAAATCATGTTATTCAATCAATCTAATCCAATTAATTAATCTTTGAATTAATGATCATCCAATGTTCAAACAACGATTTGATTTGCGCGAGTCAAACTCGTTTAAGAATAAATACGCAAAGTAAATATTCTTGAATTATATTGAACTACAACTTTAAATCCAATTTATTTGTATTCAATACTAATTCTAATTTAATTTCAAATTAAATATTTACACTTATTTATTTGCCTTAAAGACTTGGATTCCAAATCCAATCTTAATGGGTCTCAAAGGCCCAATAAAATCCAATTTCATTTTAATTAAGGTCCAATGGGCTTTTAATTAATTCTTAAGGCATGGGCTTTGGCATAATGGGTCAAACCCAAAATGTCAAGGCCCAATAGGAATCACCATATTGCCTACAAATTAATTTAGGCCCATTAGGCCCAATTAAATTCTTTAAAGGGCCAAGTGGTGTATTTGGACTTTATGGAATTGGTTTTGGGCCCAATTGGATCTAATCCAAAAGTCCAAAACCAAACTTAGTCAAAACAAGCCCATTAAGCCCAAATACACATTTTTAGCCCATTATATAATTAAAGGCTTATTAACATAATTATAATATTCTAAATATCACAATTATTTTAATTAAAGTGTATTAGCCATGATTAATTAATTAAAATCAATATTTCCAAAATACCAATTAACTTAATTAATCATGCTTAATCCATCAATTCATGCTTAACACAAATTGAAGCCAAAACACATCATTTCATGCTCAACACAAATTGAATCCTAAATTCATCATTTCATGCTCAACATGCTCTTTGATTTTAACATAAACTTTATTGACTTTGATTCTTATCTAATCAAACCAACAATCAACATTTAATCATGCATTTAAACACATCATTTCATGTTACAAAAAATTAAAAAACATGCAGTCCACTGCACAGTGAATTCAACCATGCTAAGATTTTTTTAATTTTTTTTGATCCAATCAATTTATTTCAAATCTAATCATGCACAACTCTAAGTTAACATAATCTAAGCATGCTCAAATCATCAATTTGAAGAAATCATGCTCAAAACATAAAAGCCCCAAATTTTAGTCTCATGAACCCTAAAATTTTCATGCTTAAAATTGGCTCTTGATACCATTGTTAGTGTTCCTAGAACATGCCAAGGATCTAATAAGCATGTAAAGGTGTTCATAAATTCAAAATAAGTTGCGGAATATACTTGCAATGAACAGATTTGAGCTTTAAAATTTTGAGAAGAGATCTCCAAGATCCAAGCTTTAAGTGATGATTCCAACTCTTGAAGTAGTTTCCCTATCACCTTAGTTGATTTCTCCAAGTGCTAGCTTTGTTGATTTTGCCACAAAATCAAAGAGAGGGAGGCCATAGTTCACGCCCATTTGCTTGATGAAGCTCACGCCCATTTTGTGTATTAGGGTTTCCATTTTGTTCCAAGTGTTGTATTACACAAGTGTGAAGAGAGGGCTTGGGTTTTGTTTAAGGGTTTTTACCCTTTTCACCAAAACCATGTAGTTGGGGTAATTTGGTTTCACCTAAACCAAGTGGTTGGAAAGTAAGTGTTTTGGCATAAATGCCAACCACTTTCCAACCACCACTTCACATGTGTGACATGTGTAAAGTGGGCCCCACCATTTTGAATACAAAACTCAAAATGTCTTTACGAACATTTGTCGCGGCGCGGTTCCGTTTAATCCGATTAAACGAACTTTTGTCGCTATATAATTAAATCTAATTTAATTAAATGACGATGCCTCGCAAATATATTACGAACGTCGTTTATGAATTAATTCTAAATTAATTCGTTCGTTCGTATTAAAGTCCGACTTTAATTTCGTAACGAAATCCAATTCATATTAATATATCCAATATATTAATTTTAGCCCATATGAATAAATTAAATAGAAAAATCAAATTTAACCATTAAATTTATTTTACCGATTAATTCCAAATTAATCGCGTTCTCTCTCTTCCGAATACATTTAATCCCAGATTAAATAATAGCTCAATTAATCCCAGATTAATTTTCTCCATCTTAATTAATCCCAGATTAATTCTAATTTAAATCAACTGTCATCGGTGAATCTTTGGGAAGCGACCCAAGAGATCCCTGGATATGTTGGCAGTAAATACGGTCATCGGATTATCCGAATACGTGCGTACGTCGTACCACGTGCTTACCGATTTACAAGACATGGTTGGCTTCTAGCAAAGCACCGTGCCTACCCAATTCTCCAGAAATATTCTTACTGGAATATATAATCTATATCAGGTGTAGTATACGTAGTATTGCGTATTACGATCCAGTATCGGATTGTCACGTGCCAGGCCTGGAGCTGGAACTGTGTCTGCCACGTACGAAGCACATGTCGAATTTATGGTAACTAGTCTCTATTATCGGATATACATGACCTAGTCATAATATCCCGATGACTACAGTACTTAAGAGCACTAGTACTGTATCCTACGTGACATCATCTCCACTATGACTGGAGTGATACTTCCGTCTTGACATCACACCCAATACACTATGATTCTCAATATACCCAGCAGAGGCGTACACAGAACCGGTTAAAGCCCTGGACGACCAAAACTAACGCATAGCGATTGTCGCAAGCATTAGCAGTGCAAGTCTCAGGTTAAGACCAAATACACCTACCCTGATTTCGGACTTCCATAGACACATAGTCATACCACCAATGGAATTCCGAGGGGTCTATCCAGAGCAAAGCTATTTTCCGTACCATCAGTAAAACACAACCTCCTATTACACTTGCATGAGTATCCTATACCCAAATATATGAGAACTATGCCGTTATGATCTCACATAACACGCACAAGTGTAATACTAGTCTATTCCGCATTATCGATGTCCAGTCTCGATAATACTACGACTAGGGATATTTAATGATTAATCCTTCGTGGACTGATACTATCTCATATTATCTCAATCCAGGAACTAATTATATGGACCTCCTATCATTTATACATCTAGGTGATCTAATCACAAATGATAAGAGTGCAATCTCCTTGTCACATAGTTAATTTGTACAACAACACCATGATCTGTACAAATAGTGACGCTATAGGTCATAATTGTCCAACAACCCAGAGGGTAGTTCCTAAAATCTGGTTTCTACGATTAAAACAGCGACTGTCGTCCCGTTTCCGATTCGCAGATAAATCTCCACTGAAGTCAGTATCCTGCTCATAGCAGATTCTGAACATCAGTACATATTTATGTATCATACTAAGTATTTAAAATCCAATTTTAATACTAGTAGTGAACATATTTATAACAAACATATTTGAAGTCAGAGCCTTGCCCGTTCTTCAATTTCTTCATGTCTGCTTTGTTCAAACGGCAGTCACGCTTCCGCGATTCCGTTTGCCACAATTTAGGCAGACATTTTGGGATATGTCCTATATCTTCCAAGAAGATTATAATGATTTTGCCTTTGCCATTTTCCACATTCCAGTAGCCTTTGGCCAAGCCTCGGGTTTTAAGAAATCGAAGTAAGGTGCGCCTTGCGCTACTTGCCGTATTGCAAATTTTGACTTTGTCTCCTTGAGAATAGTCATTAACTCTCCAAGAGTTATTATTGCAATTTAGTACTTTTAAGATCTAATAATAGATCTATGAAGATCCTTCAATTTCATTATCATACTTTAAAGATCTAATCCTTAGTTCTGATTAAGAAATTAAGGAGTATAATTGACAAGTTTAATGGATTAAGCACTAAAGTTATCATCACATAAATCTTCCAAAGATTATGCTCTACTATTTGCTTAACTCTGGGCTTAGGCCTAATATGTTATTTTATCAAATAAATTAACTTATTAGATTCCAGGACCATCCTCAAATTTTATTCCCAATTTGAAAATTAAACAATTTAAATACATTTTCCTTAGGATTATGTTTTAAATGTCAATCTTTCAATTTTATCTTGATTCTAATAGTCCAACTATTTAATCAACGATTTAGGTACTATTTATTATAATGATTATTATAGTCCAACTATTTAGTCAACTATAAATAATTTGTTTGAATACAGTCCAACTGTTTATTAAAACAACATTTTAAATATTAGTCCAACTAATATTTAATATATATGACGAATGATATTTGATTGAGCGCGTATGGCAAGTAATTAAACGAATATTGCAAATTTAATTCTTGCCTCCCACTATTTTTCGGTGAGCCTCTAACCCTCTGTCGAGTACTCGGGAAACCGTGTTTCCTAGCGGGCTAGGATCCCGTTAAATATCACACAATCTTGACTTTGGCCAACAAATTGTATGATAATTAACTAGGTAGATCTCTAAGATCAATTGGATCAAATCCAATTCCTAAATCCAGTAGGGGGACATCCAAGTCCGAAACATATATCTCATATATGACAATACATCCAATGTATTGCCTAACCTTTTTCTTCTGAATCAACTAAGCCTTGGCTTTGGCACAACAAACTTAGTGATCCCAGTTAAACGGAACCCATTGACCATGGAAAGCTTCGTAATCAATGTCGATGGACAAGAAGTGGTCTTGACTTTGGCCAACAAACCACAACTTGGACAAGACACCGATATGGAACAAAGCTCTCGTGATTCAAACACATCCTCGACGGATAAAGGTCTTGACTTTGGCCAACAAACCAATGCTAGTCAAAGATCTTGAGTAAGAATCACTCAATGGAAGGAAAAACGCTTAATATTTGTGAGGGTTTTTCGGGTGCAAATTGGCAACCAATTTATTATCTTTGTTAAGGTCTCATCATCTTACACCCTTAAACATGCATTCTAAATACATAATAAAGCGCGTATAATAAAATTATAATGATATACGGATGGATATTTAACACATTGATCCTAGATCAAATCTCTCCATTTCCTCTCTCCAGCTAGCACAAGTATTTACTTCTACCCGTTACACTACACTTCTAAAGAAACCTCATTTACATTGAAGGGAATATGTGAGAAGAGAATACAAAGAGTAAAGAGGTAATAAGGCTGGACACGCAGGTCCAATTAATAAATTCCAAATTTATTACAACAATTTCTAAAATTGCCCCACCCATCTAATATCCATCCGATATACATTATTCATGCATCGCAACCATGTATTCACACAAGAATGCTATCAATCAATCTAATCAAATTAATTAATCAGGTAATTAATGACCATCCAATGTTCAAACAACGATTTGATTTTGCGCGAGTCAAACTCGTTTTGCGAATAAGTACTCAAAGTACGAATTCTCGAATTAAATAAAACTAAATAATTAAATCCAATTCAATTTTTATTTAATATTAATTCGCCATTTAATTCCAAATTAAATATTACACTTTATTAACGAACCTTTACGACTTAAATTCCAAATTTAATCGTTACGGGTCTCAAAGCCCGATTAATATCCAATATTAATTTAATTAAAGTCCAATGGGCTTTTAATTAATTTATTTAAGGCGTGGACTTTTGGTCAACTTGGGTCAAACCCAATAACCAAAGCCCAATCAAGGAATTACCCCATAAGCCTAGAAATCAATTTAGGCCCATTAGGCCCAATTAAACTTTAAAGGTCCATTAGTCGCATTTGGGCTTTATGGAAGCGGTTTTGGGCCCAATTGGATCCAACCAATTTAGCCTAAACCCAACTTGGTACAACCAAGCCCAATAAGCCAAATTACAACATTTCAAGCCCAAAACCAATTTAAGCCCAATTCAATTAAATTACAAAATCCAATTTCACAATTTAATTACCTAAAGTGTATAACACAATTAATCACCCAAATTAATATTTCCAAAACACAAAATTAGCCTAATTAATCATGCTTATCATCATTAAATCATGTCCAACACAATTTAACAAAAATCAAACCCATATTCATGCTATATAAGTCTCGGCCAAAGGGGAATTTTATGTCCAAATCCAATTAAATTAAATTCAATATTAAATCAATATTCCCAATTGATTTCCAACTCATCCAATGAATCAAAAAATCAAAAATCCAAGACATTAGGGCACATCTAATTTTCGGCCAAGCCACAAAAATTGGGGAAAATTGTTCCAAACAAAATTTCTTGAAATTGATCCAACCAATCTTCAATTCAACATCATTTAAGCACACTTAATCAAACAATTTAACCAAATCATGCTCAAAATCAATTTACCCAATTTTAAGCCCTAAAATTTTCATGCTCAACCTTGCTCTGATACCATTGTTGGAATTCTCTAAGCATCCCAAGATCATTTCAAGCAATGAAAATAACATGTGAATACAATCAACGAAGTTGCAGAATACTTACATCGAGCGGTTGAGACGATGCGGTGAAGACAAAAATAGTTATGCCCTCCATGGAAGCACTCGGCAGTGGCTGAAAAATGGCCTCCAAATTCGGCTTCAACATTCCTCCATCAAGCTCCAAGCTTTGTCATGTGATTCCAAGCTCATGGGTGGACTTCCCTATCACCTTCGCATGTCTCTCGGAGTGCTAGCTCTTGATGTTTTTGCCATAAAAACATCACACTTTGCTTCCATTGCTCACGGTTTTGCCCAGAAAAATAGTGAAGAAATGGCCAAAATGCCGAGAGAGAGAGAGATGAAGAAATTGGCTCCAATTTTCGTGAACCAAGGAGAGAGAGAGAGATGAATATGTGTTGTAATGTGTTAAGTGTATCTAATACACTTCCTTTGATTTCAATTCAAAATAAAACATATACAAATGATTAAAATAACAATAAATGTCATTCAAGCTTTCAAAAGCTTTCCATCAACTCACATCACTAATGAATAGTGACTGGTGTCAATCACTCAAAGTGAAAGACATCTATCACTTGATTGACGAATGATATGACGCTAGATGTGACTAGCGATTTGACGCTTGATGTGATTTGCGTGCCGCACTCGAATTCGAAATGCGAATGCGCTCGCAAACACTCTCGGGCTCGGGTTCGTTAATTCCAAATTAAAGAATTTTCCGTTGCGACGTAATTAAATGATTATGCCTAGTGAAATCACTATTCATGTCGCTAACGAATTAATTCTAAATTAACTTGTTCGCCCGAATTAAAATTTAATTTTAATTCCGCGTCGAAATCCAATTTCGTATAATATATCGAATATATTAATTTATTGATTAATTCCAAATTAATCATTTTCTCTCTCTTATTGATATTTTATCCCAGATAAAATATCTCCGCAATTAATCCCAGATTAATTTTCTCTCTCATCTAATTAATCCCAGATTAATTAAAGTGCGAGTCATACGTCATCGGTGAATCTTCGGGAAGCGACACATGAGATCCCCGGATATGTTGGCAGTAAATTCGGTCTTCGGACTATCCGAACACGTAAGTACCTAGTACTACGTTTGTACCGATTTACAAGACAAGGTTGGCTTCTAGCAAAGCGCCATGCCTACCCAATTCTCCAGAAACATGCTTACAGGAATAAGCGATCTATATCAGGCATAGTATACATAGTATTGCATATCTCGATCCGGTATCGGATGTCACGTGCTAGGACTGGGGCTGGAATTGTGTCTGCCCCATACGAAGCACATGTCGGATGTCTGGTAACTAGTCTCTATAATCGGATATACATGACCTAGTCATAATATCCCGATGACTGCAGTACTTAAGAGTACTAGTACCGTATCCTACGTGAATTCATCTCCACTATGACTGGAATGATACTTCCGTCTTGACATCACACCTAATACATTACGATTCTCAATATACCCAGCAGAGGCATACACAGAACCTGTTAAAGCCCTGGACGACCAAAACCAAAGTATATTGATTGTCGCAAGTATTAGCGGTGCAAGTCTCAGGTTAAGACCAAATACACCTACCCTGATTTCGGACTTCCATAGACACATAGTCATACAACCAATGGAATTTCGAGGGGGTCTATCCAGAGCGAAGCTGTTTCCCGTACCATCGGTAAAACAAAACCTCCTATTACACTTGCATGAGTATCTTATACCCAAATATATAAGAACTATGTTGTTATGCCCTCACAACGCGCACAAGTGTAGTACTCATCTTTTACGCATTATCGATGTCCAATCTCGATAATACTCTGACTATGGATATTTAATGATTTATCCTTCGTGGATTGATACTGTCTCATATCATTCTCAATCCAGGAACAAATCATAAGAACCTCCTATCATTTATACATCTTAGTGATCTAATCACAAATGATAATAGAGAGCAATCTCCTTTGTCACATAGTTAATTTGTACAACAACACCATGATCTGTACAAATAGTGACGCTATGGGTCATAATTGTCCAACAGTTAAATCGATCCATTTATGGATTGAAGCAAGCATCGCATTCTTGGAACCAACATTTTGATGAGATCATAATAGAATATGGTTTCATTCAAAACGAAGTTGATTCTTATGTATATAAGAAGGTTAGTGGGAGCGCACTGACATTCATTGTCCTTTATGTTGATGATGTATTACATCTTGGCAATGGCATTCCCATGCTACAATCGGTGAAAGCTTGGCTTTCATTAAAATTCTCCATGAAAGATCTGTGAGAAGCAGCCTTTATTCTGGGAATAAGGATCTACCAAGATAGATCTAGAAAGCTGTTTGGACTCTCATAGAGCTCGTACATTGATAAAGTGTTGAAGAGATTCAACATGGATCAGTCTAAGAGGGGGCTGCTTCCAGTGTCACATGGCGTCTCTCTATCTAAGGACACGTGTCCTAAAACTAAAGATGAGAGAGATAACATGAGTCAGATCCCATTCGCTTTTGCAGTCGGATCGATCATGTATGCCATGATACGTACACGACCTGATGTCTCATATGCTTTGAGCATGTGGAGTCGCTATCAGGCCGATCCAGGTGATGGTCACTGGATTGCTGTTAAGAACATCCGTAAGTATCTTAGACGAATTAAGAATGCTTTCTTATTCTATGGAGATGGAGAACTTGAGGTGACTAGGTTCACTGATGCAAGTTTCCAAACCGATAAAAATGACTCTAAATCACAATTGCGGTACATATTTTCTTAGAAATATTCCAAGCAAGAGACTGTTACCGATTCGACAACAGAAGCGGTATATATCGCTGCAACTGAGGCAGGAAAAGAAGCAGTTTGGATCCGTAAATTCCTAATTTGATTAGGAGTAGTTCTGTTAGCAGTTGAGCTTATACCTTTGTATTGTGACAATAACGGGGCTATAGCGCAGGCTAAAGAACCGCGGTCTCATCAACGATCCAAGCATATACTTCGACGGTTTCATTTGATTTGTGAGATCATACATCATGGCGATGTGAAGATCGAAAAGATCGCCTCAGATGATAATATTTCAGATCCGCTGACGAAAGTTATTTCTATGTAAAATTTTGAGCGACATGTGCATAGTTCAGGTGTTAGATACTCGAGTGATTGGCTATGAGCCAAGTAGGAGATTGTTGGACAATTATGACCCATAACATCACAATTTGTAAAAGACATTGTGTTTTTGTACAAATTAACTATGTGACAAAGGAAATTACTATTTTATCATTTTGTAATTGGATTACTTGGATATATAAATGATAAAAGTCCTTATGATTAGTTCCGAATTAATAAGATATGAGACAGTATTATCGAGACTGGACATCGATAATGCGGAATAGACTAGTATTAAACTTGGGCGTGTTATGGAATCTTAACGGCATAGTTCTCATATAATTAAGTATTGGATACTTATGCAACTGTAATAGGAGGTTCTGTTAGCCATTGGACCGGGAACAACTTCGGTCTGGATAGACCCTTCGGAATCCCATTGGTAGTATGACTATGTGTCTATGGGAATCCGAATCAGGGTAGGTGTATGTGGTCTTAACCTGAGACTTGCATTGCTAATACTTGAGATAATCAGTATGCTTTGGTTTTGGTCGTCCGGAGCTTTAAGAAGTTCTGTGTACGCCTCTTCTGGATTTATTGAGAATCGTAGTGTATTGGGTGTGATGTCAAGATGGAAGTATCACTTCAGTCATATGGAGACGATGATCACGCAGGGATACAAAACTAGTACTCTTAAACGGTGCAGCTATCAGGATAGTATGACTAGGTCATGATTATCCGATTACAGAGACTAGTTGCTAATGATCTGATATATGCTTCGTATGGGGCAGACATAATTCTAGCCCCAAACCTAGCATGTGACATCTGATACTGGATCGTAATACGCAATACTTAGTATATTATGCCTGATACAAATTATATATTCTTCGTTGAATATTTCTGGAGAATTGGGTAGGCACGGTGCTTTGCTAGAAGCCAACCATGTCTTGTAAATCGGTAAGAACATGGTACGGGGTACACACATGTTCGGATAGTCTGATGACCGTATTTACTGCCAACATATCCAGGGATCTCTTGGGTCGCTTCCCAAAGATTCACTGATGACATTTGACTCGAACAGAATTAATTTGGGATTAATTATGAGAGAGATAATTAATCTGGGATTAATTACGGCAAGAAATTATCTGGGATTAAATTCGCATAGAAGAGAGAACGCGATTAATTTGGAATTAATCGGTAAAATAAATTTAATAGTTAAATTGAATTTTTCTATTTAATTTATTTATTTTTGCTAAAATAATATATTGGATATATTAAATTGAAATTGGATTTCAATACGGAATTAAAATTGGATTTTAATTCAAGCGAACAAATTAATTTGGAATTAATAAGTAAGCGACTATCGTAATAATTTTGCGAGGCATAATTATTTAATTAAATTGGATTTAATTATTTAGCAACGGAAAATTCGTTTAGTCGGATTAAACGAATCTGAGCCCAAAGCTTAGTTGTGTGTTGGAGAAGCCAACCAAATTTTGAATTTCAAAGTGGTGGGACCCACTTGACTTACATCAACTTGTCAAAGGTTGATGGAAGTGGTTGAGCTTATTTAATTCCATCTTTCACACAACTAAAGTGTGTTGAGCAAGTTTTGTAACACGTGCCTTTTGTTTTTGAAACAAGTCAACAAAACAACTCAACTCTCTCTTTCTCCCTCCTTTTTGTCGTGAGCATCTTCTTCCTCTCCATTGATTTTTGCTTCAAAAATCAAGCAAGCTAGCACTTAAGGAGTCTTGTGAGGTGATCGGGAAACTCACCTTTGGGTTGGAAACACTCAACACAAAGCTTGGATCTTCCAACATACAAAGATTTGTGAAAATCACTCATCCGATCAATGTAAGTTTTTTCCGCAACTCACTTGATTATTCACACACAATATCATGACTTAGAGACCTTGGGCATGTCTAGCACACTAACATCATCCTCGGGAGACCATTCTTGGCTAAAGTTTGAACTGTTATTGATGTACAAAAAGGAGAATTAACCATGAAAGTGCAGGACCAAGAAGTTACATTCAATGTTTTCAAAGCCATGAAATTCCAGAGTGATGAAAATGAGGAGGAATGTTTCAGAATTGATGTTGTAGATAGTATCATCCAGATACTGATGCAATGCAACTTCCCACGGATAAACTTGAAGCTTGCATCACCAACATGACTGACAGCGAGCTAGATGATGAAATTCTAGAAAGTATCAAATATGTTGACAGACCATTTCGCTCCAAATCGACACCACAGGTGGAAATTTTGGAACTACCAAAAAAGGAGTGAATCAAGCCCTCAATTGAAGAACCATCGTAGCTGGAACTAAAGCTACTTCCGAGCCATCTCAGGTATGCATTATTAAAAAACTCTTCTGATTTACCTGTGATTATTTCTTCGTCGCTAACATTGGAGCATGAAGATAAGTTATTGAGAGTGTTACGAGAACACAAGAAAGCCATTGGTTGGACTATAACAGACATTCGATGCATTAGTCCATCATTTTGCATGCATAAAATTTTGATGAATGACGAATACAAAGCCACAGTGGAGCATCAACGGAGACTAAATCCAATCATAAAGGTGGTCGTGAATAAAGAAATTATCAAATGGTTGGATGTCGGCATCATTTATCCCATCTCTGATAGCACGTGGGTGAGTCCTACTCAATGTGCGCCAAAGAAATGAGGAATTACTGTAGTCACAAATGAAAAGAACGAGCTGATTCCAACAAGAACGGTGACTGGATGGAGAGTATGCATGGACTACAGGAAGCTAAACAAAGTAACAAGGAAAGATCATTTCCCGCTACCATTCATTGATCACATGCTAGAGAGATTGGCGGGACATGAGTTCTATTATTTTCTGGACGGATACTCGGGGTATAATCAGATTGCCATCGCCTTAGAAGATCAAGAGAAAACCACTTTTACATATATGTATGGTACTTTTGCTTTCCATAGGATGCCATTTGGACTATGTAATGCTCATGCTACATTTCAACGTTGCATGATGGCCATCTTCTCAGACATACTGGAACAAAGTATGGAGGTTTTCATGGATGATTTTTCTATGTTTGGAGACTCGTTCGACCACTGCTTGTAAAATCTGGAAAAGATGTTACAAAGGTGTGAATATACCAACCTGGTACTCAACTAGGAGAAATGCCACTTTATGGTACATGAAGGCATTGTCCTGGGACATCGGATCTCACAAAAGGGAATCGAATTAGACAAAGTAAAGATCGAGACAATTGAAAAAATAGCTCCACCATCATCCGGCAAAGGGATTCGAAGTTTTCTCGGAAATTCAGGCTTTTACAGGAGATTTATCAAAGACTTCTCCAAGATTGCTAAACCACTGTACAATCTTCTGGAGAAAGATGTGCCTTTCAACTTCACCAAAGAATTCCACGAAGCTTTTGAGATATTAAAACAGAAGCTGGTCTCTGTCCCCATCATAGTAGCACCAGACTGGACCCTTCCATTTTCGGTGATGTGCGATGCTAGTGACATTGTTGTAGGTGCAGTTTTGGGATAACGCAAAGCAAAAATTTTCCATACCATTTACTACTCCAGCAGAACTCTGAATGAAGCACAACTCAACTACACAACCACTGAAAATAAGTTGCTCGCAGTTGTGTTTGCTTTTGATAAATTCTGCTCCTATCTGATGGGTCCCAAAGTGGTGGTCTACACAGATCATTCAAAAATTAAATACTTGATCGCGAAGAAAGATGCCGAACCTAGATTGATCTGTTGGGTGCTTCTAATGCAAGAATTGGACGTGGAGATCCGAGACTTGAAAGGGACATAAAACCAAGTGGCATATAACTTATCGACGCTTGAGAATGGAGAAACAGCTGGCAATGAACTGAAAATCAAAGAAACTTTTCCAGATGAACAATTGTTTGCCATGAAACAACAGGACGTCCCTTGGTATGCTGACTATGTAAACTACATAGTATCGGGAAAATGGCCATTGGAATGTGATGAGAACCTGCCTGGAGCAAAGCCAAACAAACCCACAACAGATTGTTATCCACGTAACTCCTTTGAACCCCGCAGGAACAAAGCCTGTGAAACCCATAAAAGATTATTATGAGCGCCCAGGAAAGTATAAGGAGGTTTGAAGATTAGAAACCCGTGAAGAAAAAAGCCTTACGAACCCCTAATTGCTTGAAACACCACAAAGGACAGCAACTCCTTTGATAAGTTTTTGAAGAAAATCCACCGTTCCATGGTTAGCCATCACGGCCTCACCACCAATGTGCCTGACGACAATATTAATTTTTTTTTATTAAAATATTCATCCATTTTATTAATGAAAGGCTTGTTTAAATAGTACAATGGAAACCCTAATTTAATATATAAAAATCCAAAAATAACCCTAGGTAATAATCCTTATTACAAATAAGATTTTGGGCCCCTAACATTTGGCCCATTTTAGCATAAACACAAACATTAAAACCCATGACCCTAACAGTCAAACACATGAGTGAAGAAAGCGTTAGATGAGAGGCAACATAAAATGAAATGAACAAGTCTAATTCCCAGTTCCGTGTATGCGCAAATATTTGTATTTGTCACTAGTCAAAGTCACATGGGCCAACACATTCAATCTTTGCAACAGCTTCATGAAATAAGCCAAATATGTTCACGCATGGAGTGATGCATGGAGTTGTGACCATTCATTACAAAATGATGCATGGAGTGATGCTTGAAATCGGCCAAAACTTGAACCCTTTTTGATTATCCTTCTTCTTTAGATGCTTGGAACCATACTTCGAGATTTGGTTTTTTTGAAGCCCCATGGATCCTATCAGAATGGACACGTCAGCAACGAAAGAAGTTCTTCAAAGAAGTCAAGCACTATATCTGGGATGAGCCGTACTTGTCCAAATGCCGTGCTGATCAATTACTGAGGCGTTGTGTTCCACATGAGGAGGTCAATAGTGTCTTACAGCACTGTCATTCATCATCATATGGCGGACACTTCAGCGGAAATAAAACTGCATCCAAAGTCCTACAATCAGGTTTGTTCTGGCCCACTCTATTTAAATATGCTTACTTATTTGCTCTTCAATGTGACAAGTGCCAGAGAATGGGAAATATATCAAGGAGAAATGAAGGACCTCTGCAAAACATTCTGGAAGTGGAGATATTTGATGTATGGTAATTGATATTATAGGACCCTTTGTTCCATCATTCGGAAACCTGTACATACTAGTTGCAGTAGACTACGTCTCAAAATGGGTTAAAGCAGTAATACTGCCATCAAATCATTCAAAAGTGGTGATAAAATTCCTTAAAAAGAATATTTTCACTCGCTTCGGAACACCTTGGGCAATTATCAGTGATGGTGGTACACATTTCTATAACAGATATTTCGATACACTTCTATCCAAATACGGAGTTACTCATAAAGTTGCAACTGCCTACCATCCACAGTCAAATGGACAAGTTGAAGTTTCAAACAGGGAGATCAAAAGAATATTGGAAAGAACCATTGGATCAACAAAGAGGTTTGGTCTACAAAACTGGATGACGCATTATTGGCCTACCGGACAGCTTACAAAACACCCATTGGTATGTCCCCATATCGAATGGTGTTTGGGAAAGCATGCCATCTACCAGTGGAGCTTGAACACAAAGCGTACTGGGCACTAAAGAAGTTAAATCTTGATGTAGGAGTGAAGCGGGGTTTAACGTTATGCCTATGATGTTCGACGACCACGAAACTGTTGGGCTCACAGCCTGTAGATAGTAAGGATTAGCCCGTGGGGGACTAAACCGGAGAATAAAAGAGTCGCCACCCAGTGTGAACTGGAAAAGATTTAAGGCCGCACTCACCCCCCCAAGGGAAGACCTCAAACCTTTGGGTTCGGAATGGTCCCTTACTTATGCCAGTTTAATGTACGAGTTCACACAATGGTATAGTCAAGTCTTAAGGCAATTCATGCATAAAAGAGGATAAAAAAATATAATAACATACCCAACCAAAATAATAATTATAATAACATGATTCCAAAAGCATATTAAATTAACAAATACGAGATGCGATAATGAAAATTATAATAAACAACCAAAAGCAGGAAAAACGTAATAACAAATGTCAATAATAAATAGTCGTGCGTGATGGGCTATGGAAATAATAATGATCATAACATAAAGGAAACAATTCAAAAGCAAATGATTCAATAAGATAAATGGCAAACAAAAATGGAGTCAATCACGCATATATGAGTATTTCCCAAATGGCACGTGGAGTTGTATCCCAAGTATAAACTACACTAACGTCCATTCGAATACGACTACGGGATTTACGTCTGGGTTTCCATTCGATATACCGCGAGGAACAATAACACACATAATCATCAATGTAATGTAAACGGACATGAAAAAATATAACTATGCATATACGGATAATCATCAACATGAACAAATATAAACAAAATAAAGGCGAAATAATAAAATAACAATAAAAGTGAATAAATAGATAAAAATAAACTACGAAATGCCAAAGAAGAAATGTGGCCAGAGATTTGGCCATTCTTTTGATGTAGGGCTTCGCATACCCGGCTGGACGTATTTAACGTCCAGCCAGACATGCAGCGTCCGGTACTATAAAAATAAATAAGGTAAGGGTGCCATCAGGTCTTACCTTTAAAGTTTCTTTCTCGGAAGTGCGTTAGGCTGTCGCCGGAAGGATCGAAGTTTGGTTCAATTCTCTCTCTCACTCGATTTCTCCTCCTTCTCACGTCTAGGGTTTTCTAATTTCTATTTTCTGGTTGCTGGTTCGCTATTTCTGGTTACTGGTTTGTTGTTTCTAGTTGTTGGTTGTTGTTTTTGGTTGCTAGTTGTTGTTTCTGGTTTCTTCACTCCGATGCCGCTGGTTCACGTTGAGGATGGTTTCTTTACACTGCTGCCGCTGGTTTACGTTGAGGATGGTTTCTTCACGCTGGTTCACGCCTCTTAGGTTTTTTTTTTTTCTCCTTTCTGTTTTTTCTTTTTTTCCCCTCTTTTGGCCGGTCCTCTTCCCTTTATTTTATAGTTGCTGCTTTTCCCCCCTTATGTCACCATAGAATTCCTCAGGCACTGTATAACCCTTCTCGACCTGCACTCCAACTCATTCTATCTTCTCGCCAGGGTTCCTCAACAATATGGGTGTCTCCATCACCCTGTCCCTAGACAGTGCACTTTCCAAAGTGGGCCACTGTCTCACCGCCTATTGGAATATTTCCAGACCAAATAGTCTCAGCGCCGAACGTGGCCTGTCGCTGCCATGGGCCTCCCAACGCTCCTTCTCCTAGATCTCCTAACCTTGGCCCAGCATCTAAGAAAAAAAAGACGTGATTTGTAATTACTTGACTCTAATCTTTCCCGGTTAGTTGGGATTTATGCAATCTATGAACATCTTGAACATTTGTTTTAATAAAGGCGTTTGCATTACTTCTTAGTACATATGTAGGAAATAATGAACTGCGTTGCAAGGATACCTCTGTCGCTAACTATTCCTCACGGATTTTACAATTAACCATTTTTCTTGCTCACTCATGCTCTATATTTTGCATGGGCTGTCCTTTGCGGATTTTCAACCCAACGAGCCTTTTTTTTACAAAGTATTGTTTCAGTCTGTCCACGTTGATGGGCTCGGTGAACTCATTCCCTTCCAAATCTGACAGTCTCACTGCCCCATTCCCCATCACCATTTTTGACTAGGTAATGGCCTTTCCTAATTGGGCCTGAACTTTCCCCTTGGGTCCATTATCAGTGGCTTCGACTGTTTGAGCACTAGATCACCTTCCCTGATCTTGGTGGGACGCACCTTCTTGTTGAACGCTCGGGCCAACCTTTTCTGGTATAGCTGCATGTAGTATAAGGCCTTTATCGTTTTCTCATCCAGTAGTGCTAGTTGTTCGAACCTCTGCAAGGCATATTTCTGCTCAGGCAATCCTGCCTCTACTAGTACCATATTGAATGTATCTCTATTTCCACTGGTAACACTGCCTCCATTCTGTAAACCAAAGCATAGGGTGTGGCTCCCGTTGCCATTCTCACCAAAGTTCTATACCCCCACAGAGCATACGGCAGTTTGTCAGCCCAATCTTTATAACTTTTTTTCATCTTAGCTAGTATTTTCTTTATGGTTTTGTTGGCCGCCTCCACCACCCCATTAGCTTGTGGCCTGTAAGGTGATGATTTGTGATGCCCTATCTCGTACTTTTGCAACATCGCCTTTGTTTCTCCCTGAAATTGGACTTCATTGTCCGTCACTATATGATGTGGCATTCCGTATCGACATACTGTTGGTTTCTATTGATGTCCCAAGATCATTTTAAGCCACGAAATTGAATGAATACTATAAATAAATATGGCGGAAACACACTTACAATGATCGGTTTGGATGTGATGCTCAACAAAATTTTCCTCCAAGATGCTCTAAGATTCGGCCAAGAGAAGCTTTGTTAATGAAGATGATGATGCTCCAAGCTTTAAGGATTCCAAGTTCTAAGATTCGGTTCCCTATCACCTTGTATTGATCCTTAGATTGTGCTAGCAAAAGATGAAAGAAAAAATCCAATTTTTCCCTCCAATGGAGCTCACGGTTTCATCAAGAAATGGAGAGAGAGAGAGTTCTGTTTTCTTTTCCTCTTTGGCTTCAAAAACCGCATGTGATGAATGAAAACAATTACCAAATATTTGGTATTAACTTTCAAAAAATCAACAAGCATTTTGGCTCCAATTTTGGCATTAAATGCCCACACCAACCTCCATCATAAATAGTGACAACATGTCACTCACAAAAAGTGACTTTGACATCTATCACAAATAAATGACAAGTGATGTGACTCGAGATGTGACTTGTGGGCCCCACTCGAATTCAAAATGCGAGTGGGCCCGCAAACACTTCCGGGCTCGGTTTCGCTAATTCCGAATTAACGAACTTCCGTCGCGACGTAATTAAATTATTATGCCTAGCGAAATTACTATTCACGCCGCTAACGAATTAATTCTAAATTAACTCGTTTGCCCGAATTAAACTCTAATTTTAATTTCGCGTAAAAAATCCAATTTCGTTTAATATGTCGAATATATTATTTTGTCGATTAATTCCAAATTAATCTTTCTCTCTCTTCAAATAGTACTTTATCCAAGATAAAGTGTCTCCGCGATTAATCCTAGATTAATTAAGTTCAGATCATACATCATCGGTGAATCTTTGGGAAGCGACCCAAGAGATCCCTGGATATATTGGCAGCAAATACGGTCGTCGGACTATCCGAACACGTACGTACCTCGTACTACGTTTTTACCGATTTACAAGACAATGTTGGCTTCTAGCAAAACGCCATGCCTACCCAATTCTCCAGAAATATTCTTACTAGAATATACGATCTATATCAGGCGTAGTATATCGTAGTATTGTGTATTGTGATCCAGTATCGGATGTCACGTGCAAGGCCTGGGGCTGGAATAGTGTATGCCCCGTACGAAACACATATCGGATATCAAGCAACTAATCTCTTTGAATCGGATAATCATGACCTTGTCATATTATCCTGATAGTTGCAACACAATAGAGAACAAGTTCTGAATCCCTGCGTGATCATCATCTCCATATGTCTGAAGTGATACTTCCGTCTTGACATCACATCCAATACACTACGATTCTCAATAAACCCAGAAGAGGCGTATATAGAACTTGTTAAAGCCCTGGACGACCAAAACCAAAGTTTACTGATTTTCGCAAGTACTCGCGATGCAAGTCTCATGTTAAGACCAAATACACCTACCCTGAAGCGGACTCCCATAGACACATATACATACTACCAATGGGATTCCGCGGGATCTATCCAGAGCGAAGCTGTTTTCCGTACCATCGATAAAACACAACCTCCTATCGCACTTGCATAAGTATCCAATACTTAAATATATGAGAACTATGTCGTTATGCCCTCACAACGCGCACAAGTGCAATAATAGTCTATTCCGCATTATCGATGTCCAATCTCGATAATACTACGACTAGGGATATTTAATGATTAAACCTTTATGGATTGATATTGTCTCATATCATCTCAATCCGGAATTAATCATAAGGACTTTTACCATTTATATATCAAAGTAAATAAATTACAAAACGATAAAAGGTAATTTCATTACAACATAGTTAATTTTGTACAAAAACACAATATCTTTTACAAACAGTGACGTTATGGGTCATAACTGTCCAACAATCTCCCACTTGGCCTATAGCCAGTCACTCAAACATCTAATACCTGAACTATGTACATGTCGCTCAAACTTTTACTGAGGAATAGCTTTCGTCAATAGATCTGCCATATTGTCATCTGATGCGACCTTCTCGACCTTCACATCGCCACGATGTATGATCTCTCGAATCAGATGGAAATGTCGAATAACATGCTTGGATCGTTGATGAGACCGCAGTTCATTAGCTTGTTCTATAGCCCCGTTATTGTCATAATACAATGGAACAGGCTCAGCTGCTAACAGAACTACTCCTAATCCAATTAGGAATTTTTGGATCCAAACTGCTTCCTTTGCTGCTTCAGCTGTAGCAATATACTCTGCTTCTGTTGTTGAATCGGCAACAGTCTCTTGCTTGGAAGATTTCCAGCTCAATGCTCCGTTATTCAAACAAAATATGTACCCGGATTGCGACTTACAATCATCTTTGTCGGTTTGGAAACTTGTATCGGTATACACAGTTACCTCAAGTTCTCCAACTCCATAGATTAAGAAAACATCCTTAGCTCGTCTAAGATACTTAAGGATATTCTTAACCGCCATCCAGTGACCTTCACCTGGATCGGCCTGATATCGACTACACATGCTCAAAGCATAAGAGACATCAGGTCGCATACATATCATGGCATACATGATCGATTCGACTACCGAGGCGAACGGTATCCGACTCATGTTGTCTCTCTCATCTTGAGTTTTAGGACACATGTCCTTAGATAGATAGACGCCATGTGACACTGGCAACAGTCCTATCTTGGACTGATCCATGTTGAATCTCTTCAACACTTTGTCAATGTACGTACTCTGGGAGAGTTCAAGCAGCTTTCCAGATCTATCCCGGTAGATCTTTATTCCCAGAAAAAAGGCTACTTCTCCCAGATCTTTTATGGAGAATTTCAATGAAAGCCAAGCTTTCACCGACGTAAGCATGGGAATGTCATTGCCTATAAGCAATACATCTTCAACATAAAGGATAATAAAAGTCAGAGCTCTCCCACTAACCTTCATATATACACAAGGATCATCTTCGTTTTGAATGAAATCATATTCTTTTATGATCTCATCAAAACATTGGTTCCATGATCGTGATGCTTGCTTCAGTCCATAAATGGACCGATTTAACTTACAAACCTTGTTTGCAAGTCTGGGCACGATAAAACCGTCAGGCTGTTGCATATAAACATCCTCCGAAAGGTTTCCATTAAGGAAAGCGGTTTTAACATATATCTTCCATATCTCGTAATCGAAATATGCAGCAATTGCAAGCATTATCCGAATGGATTTAATCATGGCAATGGGTGAGAAATTTTCGTCGTAATCGACACCATGTCGTTGATGATACCCCTTCACTACAAGCCTAGCCTTGTAAGTTTGTACATTGCCATCCATGTCAGACTTCTTCATGAAGACCCATTTGCATCCAATAGGCTTTACGCCTTCTGGTGCATCAACCAGTGTCCAAACTTGGTTGGTGTACATGGAATCCATTTCGGACTTCATGGCCTCTTTAAATAAAGTGGAATCGATATTCTTGTATCGCTTCCTCTGTTGGACAATTATGACCCATAGCGTCACTATTTGTACAGATCATGGTGTTGTTGTACAAATTAACTATGTGACAAAGGAGATTGCACTCTTATCATTGTGATTAGATCACCAAGATATATAAATGATAGGAGGTCCATGTTTTTTGTTCCTGGATTGAGAATGATATGAGACAGTATCAATCCACGAAGGATAAATCATTAAATATCCCTAGTCAGAGTATTATCGAGATTGGACATCGATAAATACGTAAAAGACTAGTATTACACTTGTGCGCGTTGTGAGGACACAACAACATAGTTCTCATATATTTGGGTATAGGATACTCATGCAAGTGTAATAGGAGGTTGTGTTTTACGATGGTACGGGAAACAGCTTCACTCTGGATAGACCCCCTCGGAATTCCATTGGTAGTATGACTATGTGTCTATGGAAATCCGAAATCAGGGTAGGTGTATTTGGTCTTAACATGAGACTTACACCGCTAATACTTGCGACAATCAATATACTTTGGTTTTGGTCGTCCAGGGCTTTAACCGGTTTCTGTGTACGCCTCTTCTAGGTATATCGAGAATCGTAGTGTGTTGGGTGTGATGTCAAGAATCCTAGTTCCGTAAAGCCAACTGGTTTGGGAGTCACTGGCCCAAAGCTCCTACATGGATGGAAGATATTGTATATAAATAAAAAATAAAAATCAATCAAAAAAATTAAAAAAAAAAATCCATTAGTAAAAAATGTGTGAATTCTAATATAACTTTAGGATAAAAATATTACTCTCTTTTCAACTACACTTATGAATATTATGGGCATAATGATTTGATTAATACTTTGTTGGTTATGTATATGAAGAATGGTAAAAATAATCGGAGAATTTACTTATTTGGTAATTTAGAAAGAAAGAAAACAACTACTAACTTGGATAAGAAGTTTCATTTGTTTAGTCACTAACTTGTTTATTCTCTTTTCTCTTGTCTTTTTACTTTTGTGTATTAGATTGACGTTTGTGGGTATCGTCACTGTATGCCCTGACGAGACTACAACTCGTCCACTAGGGACACCTAAGGGTTTAAAGGCTTCTTGCATACGTTAAATGCAACTGTGATCCCTACCAAAGTGGTAGTTTAATTTTAATTGTTTGTTGTATTTTATTTTATTGTTTTGCTCGAGGACTAGAAAAATGTTAGGTTTGGGGTGTGATGAGCGGAAAATATATCATTATTTACCGCCCTTTTTACTTAATATTTTGTATAGTTTCTCGAGTTTTATGAACGTTTTGATGTGTTTTAGTTATTTTGCAGATAAAATAAAATCGAGACTTAATGGAATCAATCAGGACAAAATGTGGAACAAATAAGGGCAAAAATTGGACTTGACATTTTGATTTTGGAGATTGGAAACTTGAAATGGCGTTCTAACGAAGTATAATTTCGGAAATTCTAACTTTGCGCAATTGTCGTATTTTGGCCATAGCATTTTACTCCGATATTGTATTGAGGTGATTCAAGTTCCAGATTAAAGAATACTCAAAGATCTACAGCTTTGAAGTTCATAATAATTTCGAATTTTGAAGCTTCCATGACCGCAATTGATAAAATATTCAGAAGTATGTTATGTGTAATTATTTAAGTCATTTTCAAAATAAAAAAAATAAAAATTGTCAAACTTCCACCAAACATGCTTGCATGTTTGGTGGAGGATTTGGTGTAATTTTGGTGTCATGTTTGGTGGAGCAATTGGTGGAGAAATTGGTGGAAGCCTTTTGATTTGCCTATAAATACCAAGCTAAACTTTGTAAAATTTTCATGATTTCTTTGGAGGAATTTCTCCATGAAAACCTAAAGGAAAGTGTCTTGTATATTTATTTAAGTTTTCTTGTATTTTTTTTTATTTTATTTATTAATAAAATTTTGTGTGTTTTCATTTACAGCATGAGCAGGTAATCTCATTCTGCTGGGGTGAAAATGTGAGACTTTTAATATAATAAATTAGATTAATCTCCCTTATTTTAATTAAATTGGATTAATTAGTTACCGCTTATATGGTCGGTTTAGGTGATAACCTTATTTACCGCCTATATGGTCGGTTTTACATTTCAGGCATAGTTTCCGCCTATATGGTCGTTTAGGTAATAACCTTGTTACCGCCTATATGGTCAGTTGGATTTAATTGAGACAAATGGAATTACCGTCTTATGGCCTGGTTAAATATAATTAATTAATCGGTAAACATTGACAATAAAGGAGATTTCTAATTTTTAAATATTAAAAGTGGATCCTCTAACCCCCAACATTTTCTTTCATTATTGTAATTTTTTTTTTTTATCTCCAAGTTATTTTTTATGATGTTTTGTTTATTTAAGTGTTTAGTAATCCTAAGTATGTTTTGTAACTAAACATATTATTTGGGGTTGTGATGAATTCTAATATCACCGGTTATAATGGGTTATTTTGTATCTTGGGTAATATAAAGGTTTATTTATTAAATCTTAAGCTTAATGCTTCTTGTTAACTGGCCATTAATAAGATTGATCTAGTAAACTTAAAATAAACTTGACGGAGGAATTTTAGGTTTCAGCCTTAGACTTAATAGCCTACGATCTCCCTTAAGGATTAAATACCCCTTAATAGATTTCCTTCCAGGATAGACATATACCTGTCGGGCGGGGGTAGCCACAATTGAAACTTAATCTTAATTAATTCAGGTAACTTTATTAACTTATTAACTATAGACATATGACTAATTAGGTTACACTGGGTATTTGCATCTGACCATCGACAGAGGCTTTTGCATAATTTTGTGTTCCAGGTTAATAAACCAATATATTGCAGAAACATGAGATAACCACTTCATATTTGAAAGATATTGGAAGGATTCACAACCCTAGATAGTTTAATAATATTGAATTTTCCTTTAATTTACATTCGTACTATTTTATTTACTTGTTTTAGTTTAAAATCACCATCCAATCAACAACCAATCTATTAGATACTCGTAAACATTTGGCTTCATAAATTAATAACTTAGGTATTAAGTCCTCATGGGATCGATACTTTTTATACTACTTGAGCGATACGTGTGCTTGTGTTATACGTGTGTGATCACGTCGATCATCACACCATCCACGTCTAGCGCACATAATATGTTATGTTGTCTAGTTTATTAAATGACTATTAAGGGCATAGCCTTTAAATAGTCATTAGTTATAAAGTTAGGATGCATTGGTATTTTTGCACCTATTAGGGTTTCTTGCATTATGCTATATATTGTAATATTTCTTTCTTAATTAATTAATCATCCAATTTCAAAAATTTGCTTCATTTGAAAGCTTGGCTTTGTCCAAAATTGCTTAAGGGATGGGTTCCCCTTATTTCATGATATCGACTTATCTAAGGCGTGGCAACCTTAGAAAGGTCTCCGTGCTAGCAGAACCCTACAAGGAATCATCTTAAAGGTTCTCAAAGACAAATTATTTGTGGGTCTTCTTTGTGGCCTCGTAAGGGTTTTGTTCCTACAAAATCAAATCTGCGATGATTGGGGTTCTATCCGTTGCGAGGGGTTTGCTTGCCCTTGAACATCCAAGTGAGTTCCGCGTCATTTGGTATCAGAGCTTAGGGTTCCAAGGTCTGATTTCTCTATATTTACTTTATGTTTTTAATTTAGTCTCTATTGTGTTTGTTGGTCATCAAGATACTTGTTCATCTTGATTCTTGGTTTTTATTGGTTTTTATGTATTTGCCTTCATGATTTTTGAGTCTTTGTTGTTATTAAGTGTCGTAAGTTAATCTTTAGTCATTCCAAGTTTTTCGGTTTGTTTAATATCTTAGTAAGTTATTTATGTCAAAAAAAAGGAAAAAATGAAGAAGGTAGGATTTAGAAGTAATGATTTGAATACTTTCAAAAGTATTTGGCAAGCTTTCATAAGTGATTATAGAAGATCTTATGAGAAATAGAAAAAGACTTGGAAGGTAGCTGAATATGCCGTGAATAAAGAGAGTTCACAACAAATGACGCGGATCTCACTTGGATGTTAATTTAAGGCCAAGCAAACCCCTCGCAACGGATAGAACCCCAAGCACCGCGAATTTGAATTTGTAGAAACAAAATCCTTCCAAGGCATCAAAGAAGACCCCACAAAGAACTTGTCTTTGAGAACCCTTAAGATGATTCCTTGTAGTGTTCTGCTAGCACGAAGGCGCCCACGCCTTAGATAAGTCGATTGCATGAAATAAGGGGAATCCCTCCCTTAAGTAATTTTGGACAAAGCCAAGCTTTCAAATGAAGCAAATTTTCGAAATTGGATGATTCGTTTTCATTAAGAAATAAATTTTACAAAAAATAGAACAATTAAAGAAACCCTAATAGGTGCAAAAATACCAAAACACCTTAACTTGCTACCTAATGGCTATTTAAAAGGAATGTCCTTAATATTCATTTAAGAGCTTAGACAACATAGCAAAAATGTCAAATAAGGTGGCTAAAGTCATCAATAACTTGGCCAAAAAAGTCAATAAAGGAAAAAAAACACAAATATCACAAAATTCAACAAAGGTGGAAAACTTTTCCCAAATGTCTCAAGTTGTCCCCTTCACACCAAAAGCTCTTCAATTTCGTGGGAAACTTGTAACAAAGTCCAAATTATGTGTCTCAAGCCCTTTAAGTCTTGTCTTGGCCGAATTTTGGGTGTTGGACTTGATTCGGCTCAATTCGTCAAACTGCTTCTATGTTGGGCTTGCGTCATTCTCATTCATTTCAATCTAGTTCTTTGGGCTTAAACATTTTTTTTGAAATGGAAGATTGAATGTAAATTAGCCCATAATAAGCCTAATTGAATTCTGTCGTTGAGGACTCTCTGGAGGGTAATTTGGATCATAACATTCTCCCCCTCTTGAAATGGATTCGTCATCGAATCCGAACCCGTATCCTAGATAGTTATGACAAAATCAATTGAATGATGTTCTTGGAACATAAATGAATCATACTTGACCACATGCACCTACGATGAAGAAATATAAATAGTAGAGAATGTGTTAGGTAAAAACTTCACTACCACATCCACTTTATTTTCGCTCGCTCTCACGGATTCATCATCACCAATGGCCACTATCTCAACCTTACTTGAAAAGACCTCACACACATGCTCAGCTTCACTATGTTTTTCAACCTCAAACCACACTGCATTACAAGTGTTTACTCCCACAATGCTCATGGTCTCACATGTATTTCCGCTCACCATGTCACTCACAACGACACACTTATAACTCTTGGCCTCACAAGTGTTTACTCCTTCAATGCTCACGACCTCATAAGCATTCTCATACACTATGCACTCTACATCACTAGTGCTCTTCACTTCATTACACATAACCTCAATAGCTTTTGGTTGTTGTGAACTCTCTTTATTCACGGCATATTCAGCTACCTTCCATGTCTTTTTCCATTTCTCGTAAGATCTTCTATAATCACTCATTATAGCTTGCCAATTACTTTTGAAAGTATTCAAATCATTACTTCTAAATCCTACCTTCTTCATTTTTTTTCCTTTTTTTTTTTGACAAAAATAACTTACTAAGAAATTAAACAAACCCTAAAAACTTGGAATGACTAAAGATTAACTTACGACACTCAATAACAACAAAGACTCAAAAAATCAGAAAGGCAAATACATAAAAACCAACAAAAACCAAGAATCAAGATGAACAAGTATCTTGATGACCAACAAACACAATAGAGACTAAATGAAAAACACAAAGTAAAGATAGAAAAATCAGACCTTAGAACCCTAAGCTCTGATACCAAATGACGCGTAACTCAATTGGATGTTTAAGGCCAAACAAACCCTTTGCAACAGATAAAACCCCAAAAACCGCGAATTTGATTTTGTAGTAACAAAACCATTCCAATGCCACAAAGAAGACCCATAAAGTACTTATCTTTGAGAACCCTTAAGATGATTCTTTGTAGTGTTATGCTAGCACGGAGACGCCACTAAGGTTGCCATGCCTTAGATAAGTCGATTGCATGAAATAAGGGGGTCCCTCCCTTAAGCAATTTTGGACAAAGCCAAGCTTTCAAATGAAGCAAATTTTCGAAATTGGATGATTCGTTTTCATTAAGAAATAAATTTTACAAAAAATAGAACAATTAAAGAAACCCTAATAGGTGCAAAAATACCAAAACACCATAACTTGCTAACTGATGGCTATTTAAAGGTGGAAAACTTTTCCCAAATGTCTCAAGTTGTTCCCTTCATACCAAAAGCTCCTAAATTTCGTGGGAAAATTGTAACAAAGCCCAAATTATGTGTCTCAAGCCCTTTAAATCTTGTCTTGGTCGAATTTTAGGTGTTGGACTTGATTCGGCTCAATTCGTCAAAACTGCTTCTCTGTTGGGCTTGCGTCATTCTCATTCATTTCAATCTGGTTCTTTGGGCTTAAAGATTTTTTTGAACTTGAAGATTGAATACAAATTAGCCCATAATAAGCCCAATTGAATTCTGTCGTTGAGGACTCTCTGGAGAGTAATTTGGATCATATCATTGATGCGGGACTCACTTAGATGTTTAAGGCCAAGCAAACCCCTCACAATAGATAGATTCCCAAGCATCAAGAATTTGATTTTGTAGGAAAAAAACTCTTCCAAGGCCACAAAGAAGACCCGACAAAGAACTTGTCTTTGAAAACCCTTATGATGATTCCTTGTAGTGTTCTGCTAGCATGGAGACGCCCCTAAGATTACCATGCCTTAGATAAGTCGATTGCATAAAATAAGGGGGTCCCTCCCTTAAGTAAGTTTGGACAAAGCCAAACTTTCAAATGAAGCAAAGTTTCAAAATTGGATGATCCTTTTTCATTAATAAACCAATGTTACAATATATAGTGCAATAAAAGAAACCCTAATAGGTGCAAAAATACCAAAACACCATAACTTACTAACTAATGGCTATTTAAATGGTATGCCCTTAATAGTCATTTAAGAGCTTAGATAACATAACAAAAATTTCGAATAAGGTGGCTAAAGTTATCAATAACTTTGCTAAAAAAGTCAATAAACGAAAAAACACAATATCACAAAATTCAACAAAGGTGGAAAACTTTTCCCAAATGTCTCAAGTTGTCCCCTTCACACCAAAAGCTCTTATATTTCACAGGAAACTTGTAACAAAGCCCAAATTATGTGTCTCAAGCCCTTTAAGTCTTGTCTTGGCTGAATTTTGGGTGTTGGAAGTGATTCAGCTCAATTCTTCAAAATTACTTCTATGTTGGGCTTACGTCATTCTCATTCATTACAATTTGGTTCTTTGGGCTTAAATATTTTTTTGAACTTGAAGATTGAATGCATATTAGCCCATAATAAGCCCAATTGAATTCTATCATTGAGGACTCTCTAGAGGGTAATTTGGATCATATCATTCTCCCTTACAGGTCCATACCCTTACATACATCCATACATACACATACCATTAAGTGTCCATCCAGTTACATGCATCAATACGTACATGTAGCCATTAAACTCATCAATCTTTTCAAAGTATATATCATAGCATTATCCTTGAACATTCCACTTCAAGACACATCAATCCATACATACAGACATTATGATCATCACACTACTCACTTCATAGTATAGCAATAACAAAAATCCATACATGTGATGGTCGACTAACTCAACTATACACGATCTCGAAGCCCTTTCTCAAATCCATCTTGTAACTATCCTAAACCTTTTAATCATCTCCACACACAAATATATATTTATATATGTTTAAAAAATTACGAAATGAAAAATTCGAGAACTCATCACATGGGTTACTTACCTGGCTTCGTGAGCACTCCAGGTGTTAGTCACATCTGTCAAAACAAATGACAAAATATCGTCAGAATCACGACTTACAGAGTGCTCGACTAAACTACGACAAAATCCCGGATCTTTCCGAAATAGTCAGATCAAGTTTGATTTCAATACTTTCAGTCTTAAAATATCATTACAAACTAACCCAAGTCATCAATAAACTTAAATTCCCGATTTACGTATTTTTGGAAAATCTTCCAAAAAATTTCCATAAATGCTACCGAACCTTCCGAACCTTCCCAGATTTAACCAAACATTTTTATAATATCATAAATAACTGATAACTATCATCTAAACCAAAATATATCTTTATACGCAAAAACCCATTTTTACCGAAAACTTGCATATTCTATCAGATCGATCAAACTCGTTCCATTTTCACTCGGATTCTACTGAATGCTCATATTCAATATACTAATACTCAAACAATTCAATTTATATCATTACGCCACTCTACGAAACGACCAAATACATTCGAATATTTAACGAAAAACTTGAAAATTGTGGATTTTTACCGGGAGGCCTTATCGAGATTTTGAGGGCATATACGGACTCCAAACGATCCCACGAACGTAATGGAATTGATGGAATTCCGATCTGAGCTACTTTCCACCGTGGGTCACTATTCATATGAATCTTCTTTCTTTGTTTCATGTGCAACCATGCACGGAACATAAAATCTGTCACTGCCTACTCGTAGTACTCTCTAAGAGTTTCGATTTGGCAGGTGACTCGGGCTGTGAAACGACGCAAGGAGCCGGGATCGACAAACTCATGTGAAAATGTCTTCACCTTCATTTCTCGCCCTTGCCAGTGTTTTCTGCATCACCGCCGGCCACCGTTAAACACAGGGTGGCCAGATGCCTCTCTTAGTGCCATCACGAGGGTCGTCTGTGGCCACCGTTAGACGTAGTGTGGCCAGACGCCTCTCCTAGCAGTCATTCCTTCAAATTTTAGAGACGAAGGTGCGTTTTGAGAAGATGAGGGAACTATGACATTTTTGCAATTTCTGGAAATTATGGGGTATTTATAGAAAGTTTCTGAAAATTACAATATGACACCAGAAAATTGCAATTAGGTCCCTATCATGGGGCTTTATTATCGAAAATTTATATTTTGGAAGCCCTTCTGATGCAAATTTCAAAAAGTGTTCAACACGAAAGTTGTTCGTCTCAGAAAAACGTGTATGATGGTTCATGAATCAACTCAAACAAAGTTTGTTTATAATTTTTATAGCTAAAACATGAAACTTTTACGCGTATAATAATAAAATCAGAAATCGCGTAACCGAATCTCGAAACTACGCATTTTCCAACGTGACGAATCTTCACATTAAAATATTACAATCTATTTCCCAACACATAAACTCTGATTTTTGATTACCATCCAGTTCCAAATCATTAACTTTAATTCGGAAACCTTCCAACACTGTTTCTAAAAACTCGAGATATTACATTTTCCTCCATCTGATCATTCAAAACCGATCATACGTACATTACCCTGTTATCTATATTCAGAAGTCACCTCACTTTACATCTTTTCAAAAGTTACGTATTTCACACACCAATACAAACTACGCAATTTCAAAATAAAACGCATCGAATCATACATTTTATACCAATAACAAATTAAACTTATCATCTCAATTCACACGCATTCATAAAAACACACTCAAACCATTTCACACTCATTCATCAACAGAAAAAAGAAAGTCGAAAATGGATTTTATACAGCCAATCACATACATCATCTAAACGAGGAACATAGCATATGTTCGTTACACGTAATCAAATACAATATCAAAACAGAAACTTAACATGAATTTTATACTATCTATTTCGTCTACAATACAAAATGAAACTTATTCATTTCACATCAGGTCATTTCATATCATATCTGTAAACGATATTGATATCAAAATTTACATACGTAAATATCCCATCGCACATACAATTCATATGGCTAACAACGTAGTATATATAGCCATTGCAATATTCAAAAGATCGGTGTCTAACTATAAACTTACATATGTATTCTTATAACGAACATATTCTTTTATATTAATGATCGGTGAGTATTATACGTGTATAACGCAAGCGCACGTATCGTTCAAGTAGTATAAAAATATCGATCCCACGATGACTTAATTCCTACTGTTGTTATTAATTATTGATACTATTTATTTACAAGTATCTAATTAAGGGAGAAGAGAATGATTACTTTTGGGTTGTTTAATGTAGATTAGCTTAAATAAAATAAATAAAATAAAGAAAAGAAAATACTAAGAAAATAAATAAAAGACACAAAGATCTAGGGTTGTGATTCCACACAATATTATGCTAAAGATGAATCGATTCTCTTATATATGTGTAATAAGTCAGTTTGCTAACCTGGAACACGAAGATATACAAAAGTCTCTGTCGATGGTCAGACACAAATACCCAAATAACCCAATTAATCATATGTCTATGTTAACCAAGTTACCTGAATTCATTAAGTTCAAGTTCCAAAAGTGGCTACCCCCGCCCGACAGGTATATGTCTATCCTGTAAGGAAATCTATTAAAGGGTTATCTATCCTTAAGAAAGATCGTGGGCTATTGAATCTAAGGCTGAAACCTAAAATCCATTCGTCAAGTTCATTTTAAGTTTACCAAATCAAACTTATTAATGGCCAATTAACAAGAAGCATTAAGCTTAAGACTCAATAAACAAACTAAAGAATTACCATAAAAAGAAAATCAATTATTAAGTGTGTGGATATTGTATTTCATCACTTCCCTAGAATAAAAATAAAATGATGGGGGTGGGGGATCCCCCTTACTATTTCTAATTTAGAAATCTCCATTACTAAAATATAGAATTTATCAGTGATATTACCAACTAGCAATATAGACGGTATCCTCATTAAGTCAGATTTTAATTAAGTCCGATCGACCATAAAGGCATTATCATTATTTGTCCATAAACCAGCCATATAGGCGGTAATCATTTGTCACTTAAAGACCGGCTATATAGGCGGTGTCACATTATGTCAAATAAATAAAACTAACCATTAATGCGGTATAACCATTTATTTTAAATTATAATTTCAATATTATAATTAAGGGAGATTAATCTAAACTGAAATAATAAAAGCTTCACCCTTCCCCCAGCGAAAATTAACTACAAAACATAAAAGAAAATAAATAAAATAAACTACTACTATTACTGAAAATAAAAATGCATAAATTAAATATGAAAATAAATACAAATAAGATGCAATCCTTAAATTCCTTACAAAAACCTAAGGAAAGCATGAGAATTACAAATGAAATGGCTTGGTATTTATAGGAAAATCTAAAGGCTTCCACCATTTCTCCATCAATTGCTCCACCAAACTTTCCACAAAATCCTCCACCAAACGCTCCACCAAACATGCCACAAGACACTCCAAAAAACACTCCACCAAACATACAATCATGTTTGTGGAAGTTTGACAATTGTAAATTGTCATTTTCCATTTTTTTATTTTTTGATAATGACTTTAGTAATTACACAAAACACATTGAATTATTCGTTAATTCGGTCTTGAAAAATTCCAAATTCGAAAGTATTTAAAATTTCAAAGTAATATATCTTTGAGTCTTCTTTAATTTACAACTTGAATCAGCTGAATCGGATATCAGATGAAAAAGTTATGGCCAAAATACCAAACTTGCGCAAAATTAGAATTTAGGACTGCACTTCGTGACGTGTACAGTAAATATTCGTTTTTGACATTTTTTTCCTCCGGATTTCATCATTTTTGCCCCGAGTTGATTCCATTAAGTCCCGATACTCTATTTATCTGCAAAACACATAAAACACATCAAAATATTCATCAAACCCGAGAAACTAAATAAAATATTAGGTAAATGGGTAGTAAATATTGATATATTTTCCACTCATCCCACCCCCAAACCTAACATTTTGCTAGTCCTCGAGCAAAACACTAAAATATAATAAATAATTAAAATTAAACTAAGCCACTTTTGTAGGGATCACGGTTGCATTTAGCATATGCAACAAGCCTTTAAACCCCTAGGTGTTCCTAGTGGACGAGTTGTAGTCTCGTGAGGGTTTTCAGCGACGATACCCATAAACGTCTTATAAAAGTAAAAAGATAGTAAAATTAATGCACACAAAAATAAAAGACAAGAGAAAAGAATAAAGAAGTTAGTGACTAAACAGGTGAAACTTCTTTTCCAAGTTAGTAGTTGTTTTCTTTCTTTCTAAATTACCGAATAATTAAATTCTCCGATTATTTTTACCATTCTCCATATACACAGCCAACAAAATATTAATCAACTCATTTTGCCCACAATAGTCACAAGTGTAGTTGAAAAGAGAGTAATATTTTTGTCCTAAAGTTTTATCAGAATTCACACATTTTTTAGCAATGAAATATTTTTTTTTTGATTTTTTGATTTTTTGATTTTTTGATATTTTGATTTTTTTTTTATTATATACAATATCTTCCGTCTATGTAGCGAGCTTTAGGCCAGTGGCTCCCAAACCAGATGGCTTTAGGGCACTAGGTGTTAAGACACCCCTACGGACTTAATTACTCAGACTTCAGATATATAATTTTTTTTGCAACATCTTCGATCCATGTAGCGAGTTTTGAGCCAGTGACTCCCAAACCAGTTGGTTTTAGGGCACTAGGTGTTAAAACACCCCTACGGACTTAATAATTCGGATCTAACACTTTTATTTATTATTTACTTTTTTACTCCATTGCCATTTATAGATGCTTCCTCCAATTAAACTATAGCACTGAATATTACAAACTTTTCAATTACAGCTCATGTCCGTATGTTACCATGCATGTTGATAATACCTGCCAACTGAGCATATGAAGATTCATTTTAGTCAGTTTTAGGGAGAATTCACAAATTAAATAATTCAAAATGAAATAAACAAAAATTAACTTGTTTCGATAATGGGTTTGAGATACGTATCAAGAGTGGAAACTCCTTACACAGCTATCTCTCACCAAATTCACCAGATTAATCAAGTTAAAAACAAAAACACAAAATATTTTTTTTTAATTTTTGTAAAATTTTTCAATTTTTTTGTATTTTTCGAAAAAAATTGGACTAAAAATCTAATAAAAATAACACCAAATAAACAAGATATAATCAACTATTCCCTCCCTCAAACCTAAATGAGACATTGTCCCCAATGTCTTAAACAGTAGAAAAAGAGTTTAGAAGATCATACCTGGTTAACTGAAACTCTACGAAAAAAATTACCGATTAAGATCTATGTCTAATTTACGATTCTTATCATGATCACTATCTGACCAGTTCAACTTGGAAAGAATGGGGTCGATTTTTGGTTCAAAGGCTAAGATTTGGTCAATTAATTCCTCGACCATTGTTGTAGTCAGGAAAATATCTTGTACTGATTTTTGACGAACTCATGTCTTTTGGCTTCCGCAAGAAATACAAACAGAAAATCGAAAAAATGATCAATGTTGAGTAATGCAATGGGCTTCCGATGAATGTTCAAGTGCGCCCATGATGCCACTGTGAATATTTCTTCAAACGTTCTGAGCCCACCTGGTAAAGCAATAAAAACATCAACATATTGACCATTTCAAGGAGTTGTTCAGACATCCCCGAGACAATGCGTTCATCTCCATTTATTTTTCCGATTATATGTTCGTCCGCCAAAGTTTTTGGAATGATTCCCAAAACGTGACCGCCACCCTCTTGAACGACTTTTGAAATGCTTCTCATCAATCCAAGATTGCCACCGCCATATACTAGGTGCATATTTTGTTATGCAATGACTCTCCCCAATTCCTTTGAAGCCTCAATGAACTCTGGTTTATTACCAGAGTTGGATCCACAAAAAACACAAATTCGTTTGACTCGCTGCTGTGAAGTTGCTTCCATTTTCTCTCTCTCTATTTGGATGTATATATGGATGTGTCGAAGAGAGAAATGTAGATCTGAATTTATAGAACCTGAAAATGGGTGAGTAATAGTAGCACTAGTACCTGCCAAATGACAATTATTAGATGAACGTTAAAAATAAATCGTGAAAAGTCAAAAAGTTTAGATCTTGTCGGTGAAAATAAAGGAAATAAAAACAGAAAAGCAAATCAAAGCAATTATTAAGGCAATGGAATTGTGTACGCAATACCCTACTAGCTTAGTATAAATTCATAAGGATGCATCTCAAGAATTCATTCTTTACTCAACCATCACAAATGAATTAGCTCTATTCTTTGTGATTGCCAAACACCATTCATTCTGTCTTAAAATGCTATGTTTTTGCTTTTCCCTACAAAAATATCACACAATATTAAAAAATCTACAACATGTACACAAAATATGGAAACAAAATTTATAACAAATTGCATGGGTTGCCTCCCTGCTAGCGCTGAATTTTTTCGTCTTCTGCCAGACGTGACTGAAATCATCTGTTAAGAAGGTTTCTGCGTCGTTTTGGATGTCCGATTAAAGACAATCCCGTGTGTGTTGCTTTTGAATGGTCTCTTCCAACGGTAAAGTGGCAAAAAGTATTTTGTCTCATTCAATGTTTGTGCCATCTTTTTTATCTTTGTTGCTCCAATGGTTCCTGAAAAGAAAGAAAGAAAATCAGGAGGTCTAGTATGGTGCTTGACTTGGAATGGGAGTTCCATTCTGTCAAGCTTTTGGGCGATATATTTAATTTATACTCCGCAAAACAGTGACATTTCTCTTGAATGTCCGGATCTTAACTTGGTCAGAATTTTGCTCCTCCATTTGCTCTACTTCTTGCTCCACCTTTTCTTCACAAATGTATTTTAAAATTTCCTCATTCAGCTCTTCATCTATCATCTGTGAAATGCATGCTCCATAAGTGTCAACCTGAGGATGTAAAGGGATGTCTGATTTTAGGTCTTCATCCTCTGATATAACTGAAATGATTGGTTCAGGTAGATCTTCTTCAAACATTTGTACAATGGAAGCTCCAAAATCTTCATTTTGAGAATACAGAGTTTCATCCTCAATTTTTGTTGGCATAAACAGCTCTGCTTCTTCATCCTCGTCAGAGTTCGAATAATAAAAATCAAAAAGAGACTTTGCTGGTTCGGGCTCCTGAACTGATACCTTTGGTTCTTGATACTGCTCAGCCTCTTCCTCTGCTAAAGTGTCATCATGAAATGCTTGGTACTCGAAGGTTTCCTCAGTGTCATCTGAAAATGCTCATTGAAGTATGTAGCTCTGGTTTTCTGTTAATTGTCCCGCTTGATCTATCATTCTCTGTATGGATTGTGCTTGTCTCTGAAATTATGCATCAATTTGAGCTTCCCGTTGCTCGAGCCAATCTTTGAACATGTGAATCATCTGATCTTCCTCTGATGGTTCTAGTTCTTGATGAAGATCGTATGTGGATGGTGGATAAGATGGAAAATGTGATTCTGTGAAATATGCTGGTTCTTCGTACCTTGAATGATTCCGATAATTCTGCCACTCTGAAATGTATATGCATTGATCGCTCGGGTGGTTACCATCACTATAGGCACTACATTTTTTCATGTAAGTCCTGATGATGAGCCTCGTACGGAGACACTACCTTTTTTATGTCGTGGAAGTCACGAGAAATGGACGTCGGAAGGGAAGAGTCAAGAATTGACATCTCGTGGGATTTTATTCGCTCGCTTAACCTCGTGTTTGCTCGTTGAGCCTCTATTTCAAAGTTTATCCCCAGCCCAAACCTGAGCCCATTCGCTCTCATTAACCATTCATGCTCACGTCACTACCCACAAAAATTCAACAACCAATTTAATAAATCCACTCCACTTTCCAAAACACTACAAGCCAAAACCAATTAAATAGCCTTACATTTCTCTCTCATTCACTTTCAACAAAAATCAAAGCAAATCCCTCACGTCCCCACTCACATGCCTCTCACCCATTTTCAAAAGCCGAACCCCACACATTAGCCTACCCAATAAATCCTTCAAATACTTCTCTTTCTCAAACAAGGAATACACCCCCCCCCTTTTTGCCTATATAAACCACCCTTACCTCCCTTGAAATAGGGGGAACCCTTCTTCCTTTAGCTAGGAACACACGTGAAGAAACCCAAGAAACTAGGCTCTCTCCCCTCAAAAGCCACACAACTCACTAGGGGTGAGCAAAATCGGTTTCGGTTCCGGTTCCGCATGGAACCGGAACCTACCCAAAAAAATTCGGTTCCGCACTAAGTGGAACCAGAACCTACCCAATTAAACAGAGTACCCTATTATTCGGTTCAAATCTGGTTCCGGTCCGGTTCTGAATTACCCTATTTTAAAATATTGGTTGGGCATTTGCAGCACTCAAAACCTCAATACTGTTGGCAGAAATATATTATTTATTTTCAAAACAAATTTTTTGTTCTCTGCTCTTCCAGAGCTAACCTCAGATTCAATCAAATGGCAGCACTACAACAAGCAGCAGATCATGTTCTGTTCGAAAGCAAATCTTTGCAATTACATCCATTCGGATCACTCACAGCAATCATTCTCACACCATTTCTGTTTCTCAAAACGCTGCTTCTACTACACTTGTAATCTTTTCTTCTCTTTTACTTAAATTAGTATTTAAATTTCACATTTTACTTTGTACAAATTTGAATCTCGGTGGATAGTATTTAAAAAATGATTTTTTTTTCCAAAGCTGCAATTTCCAAAAACTTGGAAATTCCATCCACATTCCCCTTCATAACCTGATTAGATTACTCCCCAGTCCGAGGGCTTCCTTCTGCAGAGCCAATAGGGTAAAATGTTTGCTTTCCATTCAATGACCATGCATAAAACCGGTTCCATGGTCCGGTTCCGGTTCCGATCATTTTGGAACCGGAACCTACCCGGATAAAATCGGTTCCTTCATTTTTGGAACCGGAACCTACCCGATTACAACCGATTCCGATTCCAAACCCGAAAAATCGGTCCGGTTCCGGGTAGACCCGGAACCGTTGCTCACCCCTACAACTCACTGCCCATTGCCTTCACCAGCCTCCACACTGAACCATAAAGCCACAAACCCACTCACGTAGCCTGCCCTCGCCTAAACACAGCCCACGTAGCAACCCTATCTTTGTCGTTCAACACATGCCAGCCCCACTGCCTTCAGACTTCACGCCTGCCTACTGCCCACTTCACAGCACACAGCCCTCATGATACTCACGTAATAGCCCTCTAACTCTCGCCACAAATCACGTTAACTGCCTCTTCTCAGCTCACTGCCTTCATGCCCACTGAACGCAACAAACAAAGCCCCTGAAACACTCAACGCCATCTGCTCCTTTAAGCATCAACACACTGCCCGTGACACTGTCTTTCACGCATCAAGGCAGCCCCCATCAATAAACATCAAAACCCTTCACGCCCACTACTCAGCACATCACATAGCAAACTCACACGCAGCGCACCCACTGCCTAGAATACCCCTCACATAATCAACACGCCCACATACCAATTCACGTAAACAGCATGCTCCATGCACCACATGCACACGTGAAGAACCCTCATCACCGACCCCTTCAACAAAGACAAACCAACACAGCCCATTCACACGTCAAAATAGCCCCCTGACCAGCCCAACAATACACGCACAATACAGACAGAAAACTGCCCAAAAATCATCCCGAGACTATCCCAAAAATAGACCGGAAATCACGAGTGAAAATCGTAAAAAACAGCGGAAACAGACAAAACATAGAAAATTGCGAGGAGAAACCACGAGTGGAAACAGTCAAAACAGCGGAAACCGCCAATCGACGAAAACGGTGAAAATAGAGAAAACAACGAACTCGAGAAAACTGAAGGAACAGCGAATAGTGAATACAGTAGAAATGACGGACCAGTGAAAATAGTGGAACGATAACCCTTCCGACACCGTGAAACGCGCTGTCGAGAAGCGACTAAAATGGTAAGACCTGAGGGCACCCTTTGTTATATTTTATTTTGTTGTCCCGGGCACGGCGTGCTCGGTTGACGTGGAATACGTCAAACCGGGTATGCGAGGTCCAATATTGAGAACGGCCAAATTCCCTGGGCCACATGTTTATTTTGCATGTATTAATTTAACGTATTCATGAGTTATGTATTTACCGTTATAAGAATTTACTTTAGAAGCATGCAAACTTAGATTTAGGCCTTATATGAATTTAGACTATTTTGGCCAATATATATGTTGAGTAGACTTGGTTAAAATTGCACAAATCCATTCATTACAAATGACATAAGTAAAGGACCATTCCGAACCCAACGGTTTGAGGTCTTCCCTTGCGAGGGGTGAGTGCGGCCTTAAATCATTTTCCCGGTCACACCAGGTGGCGACTCCATTATTCTCCGGTTTAGTCCCCCGTGGGCTACTCCGTACTCCCAACCGGGCCGCGAGCCCGGAACAGCATGCGTCACCGGGTTCTGTGTCCTACAGTCTGGCGACTCCACTGGGGATAGAGAATCGGCCCCGAAATAATGTCTTGTAATATTTGTGATTTGTGCTTTAATTAACCATGTCTACTGTGGGTTAAGGGAATTTAATCAAAGGAAATTATTAAGGCTTGGTAATGATTTGGTGTCTTCCTTCACTCACTACCTTTCTATAAGGAAAAGCTGTGAAGGCACCGAGGTAATCATTATCTATAGCTCAATGTGATAGACTAATTTGGAGGACTTGTTGTTTATTCATGTCACCAAGGCGATAAGAGCCTAAGAGGCTTGGGTATTTAAGAGAGTTCGCTCCACCCTCCCTCTGGGGAATCTACAATAAGAAATCCATTTGACAGTTAGTCACATACCGTTACTCGTTGGCACGTACAGTAAGGTATAAAAAAGGTGCGTTCACCTGGTCATTTGAACCCTTGAGTGGGGAGTCCTAGTTGTGAACAATCCTTCGTCAGCGAGAGCTTTTGTTTACACTCCTGAAACCTATATGTGAACCGTAGTTGTATGACCAGTAGGAATTATTTGCTTATGTTTATGTTTTGGACCATCGTCATTTGGATCCAGTTGGACTTCTTGTCAAGAGATATGAACTTGTTGGGCCATTTAAACTGGGACAAGTTCGTGTCCTTTGACAATTAAGCCGAAAGCTTCTAAAATGCCGATGGGCCATTTTATGTTTAGGCCTCTTATTATTTGAAGTTGTTTAGCCATGTTATCGCAAAATTATAAACGTGTTGGGCCTTTTCAACTAGGACAAGTTTGCACCGCGCAATAGTATGATTGAATGTTTTAAAATGATAACGGGCCGACTGATATATTCCATACATCGTATGCATCTCATGCATCACATGCATACACGCATCATGCTAACCTCATGTGTTTTAAAAGCCATCATAGATATCCGTTGGGTTAGAGATTAAAAATAAAAAGTTTGTCAAAAAGAGTTTGGCAAACATGGATATCGGGGAAAAATAAATTGAGAAACAGAAAACTATACGGCAAGGAAGAGAAGACCGAGCAGTCACCAAGGGAATTGGCGGAAGACCTAACCCGACGGAATGGGAAATTCATTCATGCATGCATGCATACATATAACGCACTTGCATTCTTTTTGTGTTTTGTTTTGTTTGTATTCATAGGTTTCAACGGAGAAAAAGAGAAAGAGGCAAAAGCAAGCCAATCAGAAGCAGCAACAACACGGTATCATTTGTTTCAGAAACACGTCATTATCAGTTTTGGGGATACGTCCCAGGGTCGAGCCCCAATCACTACAAGTTTCGAGGAAAAATCCCAGTGGGCGAAGCCCACATTACCAGCGGTTGAAACAAAGAATTATGTGGAGTGAGTGATAAAAAAAAAAAAAAGAAGTCTTTGATAGTCAGACATATGTCCGGTGATGACATTGTTTGCTGTAGGGAGAAACCTTATAAACGATAAGTGCAAGATGCGCTCTCATCCGGTATTTTAAATGGATTGATCTCAGCTAGACTCTTGAGAAATTGATTACAGGATCTCAGCAGTAGAAGCCTGAGTGGCTGGCAAGATGACTAGTTGAAGAGATGGTGGGTCAGTGAATGACCGTTCGCCTGGATGTCCACCCTGGTTTATTGATGCTACGATACATGATATGGTTGGAAGCAAAGAAAAAAAAGTCTCTGCAATGAAAAAGAAAAGAAAAGAAAAAAATAGACCACCTATAACCAATAAGCGTGAAGCTACCCATGGGCGAGTATTAGGACCACCATGAGGAGAAATGCTACCTTAAAGGGTATGTGTCAGAAAAAAAAAAAAAAAAGTTGAAAATGAAAAGAAAGAGACAAGAAAACAAAAAAAAAAGATCATATCATGTTGAGTATGATGAAGTAATCACAGAATGTGATCAAGACATCTAGGTTGGTTAGACCCACTGGTCCGATTCTACGAAGCGAAATCATCGAGTTGACCTACTTAAGGAACAAGCTGCGAAAGAGCCTTGGCGCACACACACTAGGAGTCTAGTTCAGATCATTCATTCAGATGAACGGATCTGAGTGTGTTAAGTACTTTGAAGATTCTCTGGTTTCGACGCGAAGCCCTCGTTCAGGACGAAAATATGTTTGACTATCAAGATTATCTCATGAGAGGTGGTACATTATGTTGAAATGAACCATCACATCATCAGTATCAGTTTCGCCGGGTATGACATTTTGGGGGCGAGGCCCAAACCATCATCAGTATCAGTTTCGCCGGGTATGGCATTCTGGGGGCGAGGCCCACACCATCATCAGTATCAGTTTCACCGGGTATGGCATTTTGGGGGCGAGGCCCACATCACATCAGTATCAGTATCGCCGGGTCAGGCACTCCGGGTATGGAGACACACCAGCATCAGTTTTGCCGGGTATGGCACTCCGTGTACGGAGACACATTCACATCAGGAATAGTTCGGAAATGGACCGCTTTCACATCAGCAATGGTTCGGAAATGGACCGTTTTCACATCAGCAACGGTTCGGAAATGGACCGTTTTCACACCAGCAACGGTTCGGAAATGGACCGCTTTCACATCAGTAATGGTTCGGAAATGGACCGCTTTCACATCAGTAATGGTTCGGAAATGGACCGCTTTCACATCAGTAATGGTTCGGAAATGGACCGCTTTCACATCAGCAATGGTTCGGAAATGGACCGCTATCACATCAGCAATGGTTCGGAAATGGACCGCTCTCACATCAGTAATGGTTCGGAAACTCTCACATCAGCAACGGTTCGGAAATGGACCACTACCACAGCATATGCCGAAAATGGCACTCCGAAAATGGAGCATGGTTCGAAAATGGACCACTATCTCATCACTCGCCGAAAATGGCACTCCGAAAATGGAGCACGGTTCGAAAATGGACCATTATCTCATCACTCGCCGAAAATGGCACTCCGAAAATGGAGCATGGTTCGAAAATGGACCATTATCTCATCACTCGCCGAAAATGGCACTCCGAAAATGGAGCATGGTTCGGAAATGGATCATCATCACATCAGCGACACCTCGAAAATGGGGTTTAGTATGCCGAAAATGGCACTCCGAAAATGAAGCATGGTTTGGAAAAGGATCATCATCACATCAGCAACACCTCGGAAATGGGGTTTAACAAGTCGAGAATGGCACTCCGAAAATGGAGCACAGTTCAAAAATAGACAATCATCACTACTGTGATACCTCAGGTACGGGGTTTAGCATGCCAGGTACGGCACAAACAAAATCAACTATGCGGCACTCTAGGTACGGAGACGCAACCGTGGCACCTCGGGTATGAGGTTTAGCACGCCGGGTATGGCATAACCAACATTAATCGAAGCAAAAGGCAAGTCAGGTGACAGCTGACGAGCGAGGTAAGTAAAAATGCATTTCATGACTTTGATGGGACTCTCATTGTCACACACTGTACAAGTCCCATCAAAGTGGGGGCGACTGTAGGCACTACATTTTTGCATGTAAGTCCCGATGATGAGCCTCGTATAGAGGCACTACCTTTTTTATGTCGTGGAAGTCGCGAGAAACGGAGGTCGGAAGGGAAGAGTCAAGAATTGACATCTCGTGGGATTTTGTTCGCTCGCTTAACCTCGTGTTTGCTCGTTGAGCCTCTATTTCAAAGTTTATCCCCGGCCCAAACCTGATCCCATTCGCTCTCATTAACCATTCATGCTCACGTCACTACCCACAAAAATTCAACAACCAATTTAATAAATCCACTCCACTTTCCAAAACACTACAAGCCAAAACCAATTAAATAGCCTTACCTTTCTCTCTCATTCACTTTCAACAAAAATCAAAGCAAATCCCTCACGTCCCCACTCGCATGCCTCTCGCCCGCTTTCAAAAGCCGAACCCCACACATTAGCCTACCATATAAATCCTTCAAATACTTCTCCTTCTCAAACAAGGAATACACCCCCCTTGCCTATATAAACCACCCTTACGTCACTTGAAACAGGGGGAACCCTTCTTCCTTTAGCTAGGAACACACGTGAAGAAACCCAAGATACTCGGCTATCTCCCCTCAAAAGCGACACAACTCACTGCCCCTTGCCTTCACCAGCCTCCACACTGAACCATAAAGCCACAAACCCACTCACGTAGCCTGCACTCGCCTAAACACATCCCACGTAGCAACCCTATCTTTGATGTTCAACACACGCCAGCCCCACTGCCTTCACACTTCACGCATGCCTACTGCACACTTCACAGCACACAGCCCCCATCATACTCACGTAATAGCCCTCTAACTCTCGCCACAAATCACGTTAACTGCCTCTTCTCAGCTTACTGCCTTCATGCCCACTGAACGCAACAAACAAAGCCCCTGAAACACACAACGCCATCAGCTCCTTTAAGCATCAACACACTGCCCGTGACACTACCTTTCACGCATCAAGGCAGCCCCCATCAATAAACATCAAATCCCTTCACGCCCACTACTCAGCACATCACATAGCAAACTCACACGCAGCTCACCCACTGCCGAGAATACCCCTCACATAATCAACACGCCCACATACCAAATTCACGAAAACAGCCTGCTCCATGCACCACATGCACACGTGAAGAACCCTCATCACCGACCCCTTCAACAAAGACAAACCGACACAGCCCATTCACACGTCAAAATAGCCCCTGACCAGCCCAACAATACACGCACAATACAGACAGAAAACTGCCCAAAAATCATCCCGAGACTATCCCAAAAATAGACCGGAAATCACGAGTGAAAACCGTAAAAAATAGCGGAAACAGACAAAACATAGAAAATAGCGAGGAGAAACCACGAGTGGAAACAGACAAAGCAGTGGAAACCGCGAATCGACGAAAACGGTGAAAACAGAGAAAACAACGAACTCGAGAAAACAGAAGGAACAGCGAAGAGTGAATACAATAGAAACGAAGAGGACCAGTGAAAATAGTGGAACGATAACCCTTCCGACACCGTGAAACGCGCTCCCGAGAAGCGACTAAAACGGTAAGACCTGAGGGCACCCTTTGTTATATTTTATTTTGTTGTCCCGGGTACGGCGTGCTCGGTTGGCGTGGAATACGTCCAACCGGGTATGCGAGGTCCAATATTGAGAACGGCCAAATTCCCTGGGCCACATGTTTATTTTGCATGTATTAATTTAACGTATTCATGAGTTATGTATTTACCGTTATAAGAATTTACTTTTGAAGCATGCAAACTTAGATTTAGGCCTTATAGGAATTTAGACTACTTTGGCCAATATATATGTTGAGTAGACTTGGTTAAAATTGCACAAATCCATTCATTACAAATGACATAAGTAAAGGACCATTCCGAACCCAACGGTTTGAGGTCTTCCCTTGCGAGGGGTGAGTGCGGCCTTAAATCATTTTCCCGGGTCACACCGAGTGGCGACTCCATTATTCTCCGATTTAGTCCCCCGCGGGCTACTCCGTACTCCCAACCGGGCCGCGAGCCCGGAACAGCATGCGTCGCCGGGTTCTGTGTCCTACAATCGCATATCATACATCTCCCCATTACGTTCTGTTGAGCAAATGTAATATTGTTTAATTCTGACATCCAGTGATAATTAGGCTGGATAACAGGCCTAAAAAAATCGGACTGTTGCTCCCTGATTTGGGGAGTATCTTCTTCTAGTAAAGCTCGTAATCTTTCTATCTCCCAATAAAGATCCATGTCAACCACGTGAAAAAAATAAAAGAAGGAAATAAAAATTACAAATAAAAAGAAAATTAGATATAAGTAAATTAGATAGCTTGAAAATTAATAACTCAAGAAAAATAAGTCCCCGGCAACGGCGCCAAAAACTTGACCGGTGCGTAATCACACGCGTATAACGCAAGCGCACGTATCGTTCAAGTAGTATAAAAATATCGATCACACGAGGACTTAATTCATACTGTTGTTATTAATTATTGATACTATTTATTTACAAGTATCTAATTAAGGGAGAAGAGAATGATTACTTTTGGTCGGTTGAATGTGGATTAGGTTAAATAAAATAAACAAAAGAAAATATTAAGAAAAATAAATAAAAGACACAAAGAACTAGGATTATGATTCCACACAATATTATCCTAAAGATGAATTGATTCTCTTATATATGTGTAATAAGTCAGTTTGCTAACCTGGAGCACGAAGATATGCAAAAGCCTCTGTCGATGGTCAGACACAAATATCCAAATAACTCAATTAATCATATGTCTATGTTAACCAATTTACCTGAATTCATTAAGTTCAAGTTCCTAAAGTGGCTACCCCCGCCCGACAGGTATATGTCTATCCTGTAAGGAAATCTATTAAAGGGTTATATATCCTCAAGGAAGATCGTGGGCTATTGAATCTAAGGCTGAAACCAAAAATCTCTTCGTCAAGTTCATTTTAAGTTTACCAAATCAATCTTATTAATGGCCAATTAACAAGAAGCATTAAGTTTAAGACTTAATAAACAAACTAAAGAATTACCCATAAAAAGAAAATCAATTATTAAGTATGTGGATATTGTGTTTCATCACTTCCCTAGAATAAAAATAAAATGATGGAGGTTATGGGATCCACCTTTACTATTTCTAATTTAGAAATATCCATTACTATAATATAGAATTTATCAGTGATATTACCAACCAGCCATATAGGCGGTATCCTCATTAAGCCAGATTTTAATTAAGTCCAACCGATCATAAAGGCGGTATCATTATTTGTCCATAAACCAGCCATATAGGCGGTAATCATCTGTCACATAAAGACCGGCTATATAGGCGGTGCCACATTATGTCAAATAAATAAAACCAGCCATTAAGGCGGTATAACCTTTTATGTTAAATTATAATTTCCATATTATAATTAAGGGAGATTAATCTAAACTAAAATAATAAAAACATCACCATTCCCCTAGAGGAAAATTAACTACAAAACATAAAAGTAAATAAAAGAAAATAAACTACTACTATTACTTAAAATAAAAATGCATAAATTAAATACTGAAAAATAAATACAAACAAGATGTAATCCTTAAATTCCTTACAAAAACTTAAGGAAAGCATGAGAATTACAAATGAAATGACTTGGTAATTATAGGAAAATCTAAAGGCTTCCACCAATTTCTCCACCAATTGCTCCACCAAACACTCCACCAAACATTCCACCACACATGCCACAAGACACTCCAAAAAACACTCCACTAAACATGCAAGCATGTTTTGTTGAAGTTTGACAATTGTAAATTGTCATTTTCCAATTTTTTTTTTTGATAATGACTTTAGTAATTACACAAAACACATTGGATTATTCGTTAATTTCGGTCTTGAAAACTTCAGAATTCGAAAATATTTAAAATTTCAAAGTTGTAGATCTTTGAGTCTTCTTTAATCTGCAACTTGACTCAGCTCAATCAGATATCAGATGAAAAGGTTATGGCCAAAATACCAAACTTGCGCAAAATTAGAATTTAGGACTACACTTCGTGACGCATACAATAAATTTTCATTTTTGACCTTTTTTTCCTCCGGATTTCATCGTTTTTGCCCCAGGTTGATTCCATTAAGTCCCGATACTCTATTTATCTGCAAAACACATAAAAACACATCAAAACATTCATCAAACCCGAGAAATTAAACAAAATATTAGGTAAAAGGAGCGGTAAATATTGATATATTTTCCACTCATCAATTAACCAATACATTCACTGCCACATCCAAAAATGACATATAATCATAATACTCTTATGATGTTGATAGTCTGAAATCTGTCAATCTCTATTATTATTCAAAATAGATAGCGTAAAATGATCTTTTTCAAAAATCATTTCGAAAATACATTTGAAAAACTCTTTTACTGTAAACAAAAATCAATTTCAAAATCCATCATCGTAAATCCATATCGAGCATCCAACATAACTCACTCGACAAAACATAAACAAGCGCACAATGCCCAAATCGCGCGTACAGATCGGACAATGAATGAAACGATCCCATGTTGATAGAGGGTCGAGTTGGCCCACTGCAGTTGGGCAAACCCCTATACAAGCATCACGGCGGAAACATGTTATATCAAATTATAAAACTGTAAAAATTGTTAGGGTTGGTGCTCTGAGCGCCAATTTCTTATGTATTTCCCTGTAAATACTCTTGTAAATATTTTATTAGTGAATAAAATGAAGAGTCTCTTTAATATTACTTCTTTATTATATGGTAAAGACTTAAATGACCTTAGAGTGATTAGTTATGATACTGTTGCAAAAGCGTCGCAACTGACATTGAGTCGTATCATAACAATATCATTTTTAACTGATCCTGGTTAAGGTTTACAATTACTTGGTCAGTAAGTAAATCCGTTGAGACCAGTATGTGTCGTATATTGAAATATTGGATTCCAATGGTTTCTCAATGAACCATGAGTCTCGAGAGACTCATATAGATATATAGATGTTTATATCAGATAAATACATAATGAATCGCCGAAGATTCTTAATAGATAGTACACCAACGTCAATAAGAATATTCTCGGGTTGAGTGAGCATAGTGATTCTTTGACTTGAGATACCACTGTGGATATATGAGTTATCCTCCACACTTTGATGGCAGTCACGCCATCGATCTATTTATATCAGACATCCGCCTGTTCGTTGGGTGTAGACTGATACTCGGGATATCTTGTGCATATTAAGATAGGATCCGTCAGTTCTGGGTACAAAGCATAGGTATTCAATATGGAATTAGTAATATGTTAAATTCATGGGCCCGTGCTACACTGTAAAAATGAGTTTTAAGTGTTATTAAGAGATTACTAATAGAAACATCGACGTGATTATATCTATAGAGAATTAACACTTATATCTATATCTCTGGAATAATCTGGATACCTATGACAGCGAGATTATACGTATGCAATGACCTCGACCTGTATGGTTCAGAGAGTTTATCTGTGTTCGTCATAATTTATGGGTAGGTAGATTATTGACACGAAATTGGATTTCTTGACGGATATGCTTGAACCTAGAGAGTCTCACCAATGAAATATACTCGTAGAGCACTAGGACAACTTTTATGAATAATACTGATTATTTATAAGTCGTTTAACGGTTAAATGAAAATATATGAGATTGGGATCTTTCGGTCATTTGTTAAATATCAAACTGTGATATTTGACGTATTTAATTAATATATGTATTTTGATTATTTTAATGTAAATATAATAAATATATTCAAGATAATTATAATTAATTATTTGATTATTTAAAAGTTAAGTGATTAAATTAATTAAATAATAAATATCTAGTAACTTTATTAACTAGACCTGCTTCCAACCTTTCCCCCAGCATTATCGACTTCCTGGGATTCCATGAGCTGTGTTGCCCTGTCAAATATTCCTTCATCAGCTAGCTTCTATCCTTTATAATGGCTTCCATAGCCACTCCCTCCAATCTATCCAGCAGTTTGGTCTTCTGCCCTTCCAGCTCCTAAACGCTCCCCTTCGCCGCATCCAACTCGGAAGACGTCGATTCCAGTTTAGCTTTTGTGGCCTTAACTTCATTTTCAGCTTCCTTCATTCTCTTGTTCGATTCTTCAGAAGAAGCTTTAACCTCAACCAATTCCTTTCGTAGAGCCGCGTTCGACTTCTCCAGTTCTCTCGCCTTCCTCAGGCTGGTTTCCACATATCTCTGTTGGAAAATGGCGTACTCCAGGGTCTGACATGACAAAAGAAAATGGCATATAACCAAATTCTTTATGAAGATTTGAGAGTACATAATTCTTACCTTTTAATTTCGAGCAACGGCTCTTTTCGCAGTCTCCAGTGGACCCAATATCAGCATTCGGCATTCATCTTCCTCTAAAAGCAAACCATCGGTGAAGCTGGACAGACTGGAAGGATCCGACATGATAGTCGTGCTCCTTGGAATTTTGATTACTACGTTCTCTGGGTCCTCTTCAATCTCCTGCAATTGTTTTCTTTTCTTCGAAGAATGTCCGGACCCAGTCGACGTCTTGTGAACTGTTTCAGATGGTAGTAAGGCCGGAACATCTTTTCTTGAAGGTTGAGACTTGGGGACAGTCTCAATCTCCATCCCTTTGGACTTTTTCTTCCTCCGTTCCAGCATTTCTTCCACCGATGGTAGTCTGAATTGACTCATTCTTTCCACTGCGCACAAATTTTCCTCCGGGGTTAGAATCCGCAAAAACAAACTCCCTCCATACAAGGTCTGACAGGCCCAGGTAATGAGAACGACTGACAGTATATGTTTGGTCAGAGGCAAAGGGATACCTTCGGGATAAAAAAACTTCTCTCCACAGTGGGGTCAACCTCAACCTTTTCTCCGCCAACACCACCCTCCAATTCCTATCAGGCGGAGGGAGACTCAAAATATATTTCGTGTTTGCAACGATCCCAGGTGTCACGTCGAAGCTACGATTACGGTTAGAGCTTACAAAATAAACAACAAAAGAACATCATGAGGACATCGAGTCTACAAGCAAGGAAAGAATGTAACCAATACTCACTCGTAATCTCCCAACACTCAGAAATTCTACCAGACCCATTCGACCCGAACACACCCTCTCCCTTTACGAAAAAGTAAGACTTTTGCTAGCCCCCTTTATCATTAGTAGTCAGCCCAGAAATCAAATGTTCTCTCTTTTGTCGAAGGAACAAGTGGTATCTCCATTTTTCTACTACATGTTCCTTCATGTAGTAAGTGTAGAGTAAGTCCTTCACCCGAATCTAATTCCCAACTCATATGTTAAAACCTCAACCGACATCAAGACTCTCCATGTGTTTGGCATAAGTTGGGAATGGGCTATTCCGTAATGATCTAATACTTCCCATACAAGCCTTGGAACTGGGAACCTAAACTCGTCTTCAAAGGGACAAACATAGAACCCAATCCATCCTGAAACCATGTAGTCAATTCGTTCTTTTGAAGAAGACAACCTAACTTGAACCGACTCAGGGAACCTGTACTTTATTTTGATCTCCCTCATGGCTCTCTCAGTTATACTACTTTGAGGGTTTTTATTTAGAAGATTGGTTTGTTCACTCGTGCTAGGTTCGCCCGACTCGGCCAGGATAGATCGTACAGTCGGCATATCGTCATCCCCTTCACTCGGCGTGTCCTTCCTAAACCTACAAAAAGGAGAGACGACTTGCAAAGGTGAGCCTACATACATCTCCATCGATGAATCACCTGAACTCGAGCAACTTTCAGATGACATTTCGGTTCACTCTACAAACAACGAATCGACCTAAAACCAGCATGACAGAAGATCAAACTAGGCTACACACAAACACAATCCTAAAAATCCCCAAAAATAATTAAAGATCAAGCCTCAGATCCAACCAAGAACAAGTTGAATATGTCTATGAACGATTTGAAGATTTGAAGAACTTAAAGGAATGAGAGAAGAATACCTTAAGATGCGAGGAGAGCCCTTCAACTTTGTGACCCGATAGAAGATTATTGCGAATGAAGTAAATGAATCCCCTCAAGGCTTCTTATACCCTCCCTCACAGTGACTCCTCATTTTCCCGCCAAAAAGACCTTGAAAATAGCGATGCATTTATTACAGGTGATGAAATCGAGGGGAATCATACACTCAGCACCAAATAGAGAATTGTCGACTGGAATCCCAAGTAGCCTAAGCGCAAGTCGGGTTAAGGACCCATTTCTTTTCAGGTTCAGAAGGCTCGGCTTGGTGCTTCATAAATACTAAACGAATGAATGACTTCCTGGCCTTCATCAGGTCCAGTCGACGGGATCATCTCCCAAGGGACTCATAATAGAGTCAAGAATTTGTTCTTTGACCTTCCTTTGGTCCAGCCGACATACAGGCTCGGTTTGGTAATACCAAACGAATGGATGACTTCCTGACCTTCATCAGGTCCAGTCGACGGGATCATCTCCTAAGGGACTCATAATAGAGTCAAGTATTTGTTCTTTGACCTTCCTTTGGTCCAGCCGACATACAGGCACAGTTTGGTAATACCAAACGAATGAATGACTTCCTGGACTTCATCAGGTCCAGTCGACGGGATCATCTCCCAAGGGACTCATAATAGAGTCAAGTATTTGTTCATTTGGTCCAGCCGACATACAGGCTCGGTTTGGTAATACCAAATGAATAGATGACTTCCTGGCCTTCATCAGGTCCAGTCGACGGGATCATCTCCCATGGGACTCATAATAGAGTCAAGTATTTGTTCTTTGACCTTCCTTTGGTCCAGTCGACATACAGGCACGGTTTGGTAATACCAAATGAATGAATGACTTCCTGGCCTTCATCAGGTCCAGTCGACGGGATCATCTCCCAAGGGATTCATAATAGAGTCAAGTATTTGTTCTTTGACCTTCCTTTGGTCCAGCCAACATACAGGCTCGGTTTGGTAATACCAAACGAGTGAGTGACTCCCCAATTGGCTCATAAAAGAGTCAAGTTCAAAACCTATACCTTCATTTGGTCCAAACGACATATATCATCGGTCTGGTCCCTCTTCGATACCAAACGAGAAAATGTCATCCTGACCTCATCAAAGTCCAGTCGACTGGGGACAACCCCCATGAACTCATAACGAGTCAAGTCGTAGACATGGATTACGCATGTTGTATGACTTATATCATGGCCCCATCAAGTCCAGTCTACCGGAGACATCCCCCACGAACTCATAACGAATCAGGTTGTAGACATGGATTACACATGTCGTATGACTTATATCCTAAATCCTTATCTGGTTCAATTGACTAACACTTTAACGATGCATCATATAGAGTCAAATCCATAACTTGACATTCGTTTGGTTCAATCAATAGGCAGCATCAATCCCGAGCACACCTACATCCTACAGTCACGCCCCAGGCGACACACACGTCAAGTACTCTCCAAGCCAAGAACTCCTTGACTTAGAGAGTATGGGACAAACTGTACGGGCCAAATTTGGTTTGAGGGCAATTTTGACCTTTTGCTCCAGGATCACTACTAAAAAATTACAATTCAAAAATAAAAAATTATTGTTGATTCCGTCTTAGTTCTAAGTTTACATTTTATATCCAAACTTTAAAATTGATAAGTCTCTTCAACAGTTTGTGATGGCATTAACCGACGGCTGTTGCTCCGCACAAGCTGCAATATCAACATCAGATTTAAAAATCAAATGACTATTGAACCAAAGTTTATACTAATAAGTAACAACATATGAGATAAAATATAATTTGATTGAAGAGAAGGAAAAATGAGTGAAGAAAATGACAGAGTGGAAATATACATTTCCTCACTTTATCTTATATTAGTATTAGTCAGAACTAGCCATGAATTGCATGAGTTGATTCTATATACCCAATACACAAGCATCGTTTCTAATTTCCCACATTTATAGAAGATTTGTGCACTAGAATTCCAGTTTTAACCACAGAAGAAATGAAATTACTTAAGAAAAATAGAATACAAGGGACATACTTCTAGCTCATGGATGATGGCTGCAGTGAGCCAACCAGCCTTTGAAGGCCCTCTTAGGTCACGAAATAAGTGATCACCAAAGTATATCACCTAACAAAGTCAGAGAGATTACCAAATATCAAGCGTTCAAACAGTTAGGAAACCAGTAATTGTCAAGAAGAAGCGTTTTCAAAGTGAGTAAACATATTCAGATGGTCAAAAGTGATGAAGTAGCAGATTATAATTTCTTCACATGAAAAGCAAGAAGAAAATGAAAACTATTCAAAAAAATTGAAGGAACAAACCATTACCTTCTGCGATAGTGAACAAGGTGAAAACTATAAACATGAAAGAAAAATGAAATGAAGCAACAACAACGTTCAACAACTTATATAATGCAGCAATCACCTGTTTGTGAGAACCTGTGAACTCAATGTCAACATATAGCTTCAACAGATTCCTCACAAGATACTCAAGAGACATTTGATGCCCCTCAAATAGAGTAGCTGTAGCAGCTGACGATCCACTGAATAGGCAATAAACAAATGCAAATTAGAGAGAATCAAATTTGTATGAATCAAGTGGAATATGTAACAAAAGTATGTCTTTGTGTGCATGGAAGACATCAAACCACCTTCTACGGGGCATCCAGCAATTCAACACTTCAACCATTTTGGCTCTAAGATAAGGGTTTCTGATATATTTTGGACTTGTCATGAACATTATAATGAAGTTCATAAAATCATCCTGCGAAACAAAGAATATGAGAAAGCATTAATCACAATGAGGATGAGCATCTAGAGATTACAAAGTGCAGAGAAGTCAGGAAAAAGCAAGCAGCTTAGCAGCAAAACCCCATCCAAAACTTTTGGAATCCGGGATGCGAAAATAAGCAATTCCATAGCATCTTCAACAAAATGCTCAGGCATACAGGCAAATTCCATCGGGCAAGTATCAGGTAGAGGCATTTTAAATCACCAATACAACATAGCTGATGGATTAATGGTCGTAAAATTTAGTTAAATACCTAATAAAAATACCTCGTGCCATTAAATTCGTGTTTCTGCACCAAGCATAATCATTTTTACCATTTTCAATCATTCCTAGAGCCATTTCACCTAGTAAAAATTCTCATTATTAATCAAAGAGAATTAGCAGATAATGAATGTCTTAGTAACCAAACACACTAAAAAGATAGCTCATAACCAATTTCTACAATAATGATAATAATGTTGTTCAATATCAACACATAACCATACACAATGATTCAATTCACTCAAATAAAAGCCCTCAATTACCTCAAAACAACGTCGTATCCGACTCTTACTTCTTCTTGCCACCGTTAGCAGAACCAGACTTGCGCTTAGGCGGCAACACAATCTCTCCTTTAAGCACGGGAATTTCCATAATCTCAGACAATCCACCGAACTTCTTACGAAACTTCTCGACTTGGTCGGCGTCGACGACAAGAGCAGAGCGGCCGCCAAGGTAAAACGGGTGGTTTCCCAACCAGACATCGACCACGTACTCCTTCTGGGTCCCACCTGTCGTCATTACAAGCTCACCGTTACAGTACACTTTTGCATCCTTGTAGAATTGAGGATGTATTTCCTTCTTTCGACACGTCACCACTTGGGTACGGTAATTGCTTCCCTCTGCTGCACAGTTCTTCACCTGCACAACAATTTAATTAAATAAAATTTATAAAATAAAATTGGGTAATTAAAATGATGAATAAAAAACAAACCCTAACACACAACTTAATTGATCGAACGAAAGAATCTGAGCCTGAGATTCTTTCATCAAATTCTTTTGTTGATCGAACGAAAGAATCTGAGCCTGAGATTGGGTTTAGGGACATGGTTCTTGATTGTCGTCTCCTAATTTAAAATACCCAATCCAATTGTGAAAGAACATAATTGGAATTTTGATGAAGAAGAAGTGGTTAGGGAAGAGGAAGTCGAAAATGGGGGGATGGGGGTTGGTGGCATTTGGTTTTGATGAAGAAATGGAGTGAAATTGGGTCTTTGTTTGTTTTGATGAAGGGAAAAAAAAAAATGAAGGGTTAGGGTTTTGTACGAGGGTTATGTGCAAAAATGGGTCTGTAAACAAAAAAAAAAATAATGCTTTAGTAGTGAAGAAGACCGGGAAAAATTGGCAGGGGTGCCAAATTTTTTTCAATTAGGGGGGATTTTAGTGGCGAAATTATTTTTCGCTATCAAAAGTAATCTTTTAGTGGTGAATTTAATTTTTCGTTTCGCCACTAAAAATTTACGAAATTTATTTCCCCACTAAATTTTCGCCACTAAAAGTCAATTTTTTTATAGTGATTACCTAGAACATAAACAGATAATGCACGACAATGGAATACAGTTGGCACTTATGAGTCGTCTGTAAAACCACAGTCATCTGGTAGAGGTATGTTAACCTGAGGGAATACCATGACATTTCTGCTAAATATACATCTCTAGCTAAAAAAAAAATTTGAGGCATTAAAAATTAGGAAGAGTGATAATGTCAAGTCAATTCAAGAAGTCACATATCAAATCTGTAATTCACATGAAAACGTCACATAAGTTTGCCCAACCTTGCCATCCTTGCAAGAATGTCTCCATGACCAAGCTTACTACAAGAAAATACAGAATTAGCGACGGAATACTATGTTTCAACATTTCGAAACGGAATAGCGACGGAATTGAAATGGATTACAACATTAGCTACGAAATTTAACGACGGGACAAAATTCCGTAACTAATAGTGGCGAGAATGAAATCGCGGGAAAAAATAGCGACAGAATAGCGACGGATTTTTGAATCCATCTCTATATATTGAGACAAAATTAAAATTCTGTCGCTATTTAGAGACAGAATTAATATTCCCTCGCTAAAGATAGCGACGAAATTAATATTCTGTCGCTAAAGATAGCGATGGACTTAATATTCCGTCGCTAAATAGTGACGGAATATAATTATGTCTCAATAAATAGAGACGGAATATTAATTTCGTCGCTATCTCTAGCGACGGAAATAAAATTTCGTCTCTAAATATAGACGGAATATTAATTCCGTCTCTAAATAGAGACGGAATAATTCCGTCGCTAATGTCACTTAAATAAAGAAGATTTCCCTTTGTTTTTCTCTGTCTCACCCAACCTGAAAATCCCTCAAATCACTCTCACTCTCTCAAATTCACCACGCCCTCTCTCATACTCACTCTCACAAATTCTTGAATTTGCTGTGGTGAGTTACAGTATAGTATGGTTTAATGTTTCAGTTTTGATCTTAGTTTTGCTTGATATGTTTATTGATAATTTCATGCTTCTTGACTAGTGTCGAGGTTGCGTGCTTCATTTGATATATCATTTATTAGAGTTTTAGTACATTAAGCAGCTGTTTGGAGAGTACTATTGATAATTTCTTGCTTGTTGACTAGTGTTAGGGTTGTGTGCTTCATTTGATATATCATTTATTAGAGTTTTAGTAAATTAAGCAGCTGTTTGGAGAGTACAATATGATACAATTTTCTTGGTACATGTTTAAGAAGCAGATCTTACTGGGGAAGAGTATTTGATAACATATTCCAAAATGAAGCAAGTGTGTGTCGACATTTAAAATCAACATATATGTTTAAGAAGTGTATTGCAATCATAATTAAACTTTCCGTGTGGATTTTAGATAGTGTTACTAAAAAACTTGTCATTTTAGCTCAAGCTCTGTTTGATGTATATCAAGATAAGTTCCAGTTTGGTTTTGTCTTGGTAATTTACCAAGCCAATTGAAGTTTGAATTTTTCAACTGAAATATTGCTTTTTCCTTTTAAACTTACTTTTCATAAAATATTGTATAATATAACTCTACAATGCATGTTATGTATAGTCTCTTCCAATGTTGTGAAATTGAAATGCTAACTTGTGTCATTTGAGGAAGATGAGGTTTTGGAATAATCCTTTTGATTTGTAGTTCTAGTAGGTTTAAGGTTTTTCATGGCTTTTGCTTCATCTCTAATGAATTTTCTGTCATGGATGTGTCATTTCGTTTTGGGTCCAATATTTCTGTTGATATGTATTTCCTGTTATAAAATCCAAAACACCTGGCTCCAAAATCTACCTGTATTTTGGATGGATATATAATGTTTCATATCAAGTCTCTATTCGCAAAATCTACCTGTATCAGAATTTTCTAAAGCACAACCTTTCAATGTAGAAACCTGATGTTATTTTCCCAGAGAAGCATTGTTATATTAATTTGTTTAATGAACACTGTATAAGCTGCAAGGTAAAGTTATAGTTTTTATATTGAATATATTATTTATATGGTTCTGCCATGGAATTGCCGTAGCTTGTATGTGGGATCATGTAACAATTAGTTTCAAAAGTGGATGCCATGTATCTGTAGATCTTACTTTTTCTATTTGTGGTTCTTAGGTGCTATTAACTTCATGTAAAGTGATGGCTCCATTCACACCGTTCTTCACGGAATCTCTTTATCAAAATATGAGAAAGGTTTGCAGTGGATCAGAGGAAAGCATTCATTTTTGCAGTTTTCCCAAGGAAGAAGGAAAGGTTCTATCACATCCCTTCTACTCTAGTTCATTTTGTTAGGTTGACAAGATTTGTTACTGTTTATTGTAGTTTTTCTTTTCCATAATCTTCAAACATGGTCTAGTTGCTTCAAAAAGCTAAACGCCTATGCTATTTCAATGAGTTATAATGTTAATTGACCTACGGAATTTTTCAAACTATTGGCAAAGAATCATGAAATATCTCGATTTCAACTTTAAATGATGAGTTTCATTGCATTTTGTATTCTATTAAGTATATTTCTACTGATCTTGTGTTGCTTGCATAGATGTTTTTGGATCTGTAAGAAGCTTGTAGAGTAGAATTTCAAGTTCAATTTTTTTTCATAATGTACTTAGAATGGATGTGGAGAGGATTTTGTTGGGTTTGAATATCCTCTTCTCTCTTTAAATTACCAAAGTTGGACAATCAAATAAGTTTCTTTTTTTAGGTTTTTAAAAATTATGATTCTTGATCCAAATTCTGTGTCAACTTTTGTTAATTTCCTTGTTTTCAGTGATGAAAGATCAGTATTCCTGCTTTCCTGTCTCACTATTTTTTCACTCTGTGTACTCTTTTCGTCTAGTATTCAATGCATATAATATACAATGATAGCTCATAATTGTTTTCTGTCTGTCTTGTTTGCTATGGACATGTTCTTCCGTTTTTTTTTTATAGTCCTGGGCACACTATGCCTATTAGTTCTGGAAATATACTAATTCCTTGTATTCATAAATGCTCAAATTATGTGTCCTGTAAATGCAATTCTGAAGTTGGTTCATCTTGTTCTTTATCTGTCTGTGTATTAAACGTTCAAGCAATGCTGTCTGCAGAAGGCTAGTACTTTCTTTAGAATGCCTTCTCTAAGCTGAGTTTATTGTCTGCTTGCTTTGTTCAGATTGAAGATCATGGTTTCAGCAGCAGTTTCTTCCCTTTTATAGTTGCAGAGGAGGGTGTTTGTTCAGAGATCCGTATGCTTGAAGGTGCATTGGAGTTTAATAGAACTCATGTAGTCATCCGACTAATTGTGAGGAGAAAGATAATGATGATTAATTTATATGTAATTTTTTTTTATGTTGTACTGTTTTAAATATTATAATATTTATATAATAAAATTTTAATTTTACTATTTGTTTTGTTTATTTTATAATTTAAGTAATTAATATATTTATTTTATAATTTTACTAACATTAATAATATTATTTAAAATAAAAATAATTTCTTTAAAAATTTAAAAAATAAAAATTTTATAAAAAAATGAAATTTCCCTACGTAATTAAAAACGGAAATTTCCGTTTCAATTTAGAGACGGAAAATCAGTCACTAAATAGAAACTGAAATTTCCGTCTCAAATTGGAAACGGATTTTCCATTTCTAATTAGCGACGGATTTTCCGTTTCTAATTAGAGACGGATCTTCCATTTCTAAATTTTCGTCACTACTTAGAGAGGGAAAATAAATCATAGCAACTGCGTCTCTAATTAGATACGGATTTTCCGTCGCTAATTAGAGACGGAAGATATTCCGTCGCTAAATTTAGCGACAGAAAAAATTATTTCATCGTTATTTGTTTGGCGACGACAGAAATAGAAACGTATATTTTGCGTCTCTATTCCGTCGCTAATCATGGGTTAGCGACGGAATAGAAACAGATTATTCCGTCGCTAAATCATTGTTTTGTCTTGTTTTTGTTCACAGGTTTTAAAGAAAAGGAGAAAGCGGCAAATGCAAGCCAACCAGAAACATCAACATAGCATCATCAGTTTCGGGAATGAATCCCAGGGCCGAGGCCCACACTATCAGCAGTTTGGGGAATGAATCCCATGGTCGAGGCCCACATCGTTAGTGTTTTAGAATGAATCCCAGGGTCGAGGCCCTCATCGTCAGAGTTTTGGAATGAATCCGAGAATGAATCCCAGGGTCGAGGCCCACATCGTCAAAGTTTTGGAATGAATCTGGGAACGAATCCCATGGTCGAGGCCCACATCGTCAGAGTTTTGGAATGAATCACAGGGTCGAGGCCCACATCAGCATCAGTTTTGGGGATGAGTCCCAGGGTCGAGGCCCACATCAGTATCAATTTTGGGGATGAGTCCCAGGGTCGAGGCCCACATCAGTATCAGTTTTGGGGATGAGTCCCATGGGTCGAGGCCCACATCAGTATCAGCTTGGGGATGAGTCCACAGATTGAGGCCTACGTCAGTATTAGTTTTTTTTGGGATGAGTCCCAGGGCGAGGCCCACGTCAATATCAGTTTTGGGGATGAGTCCCAGGGCGAGGCCCACATCAGTATCAGTTTAGGGGCGAGACCCACATCAGTATCAGTTCAGGGTTGAGGCCCACACATCATCAGTGTCAGTTTTGGGGATGCGTCCCAGGGTCGAGGCCCACATCAGTATCAGTTTTGGGGATGAGTCCCAGGGTTGAGGCCCACACATCATCAGAAAGCCGGGAATGACACTCCGAGAATGGAGCACAGTTCGAGAATGAACAAGCTGGGAATGGCACTCCGAGAATGGAGCATAGTTCAAGAATGAACAAGTAGAAAATGGCACTCCGAGAATGGAGCACGGTTTGGGAATGAACAAGCCAGGAATGGCACTCCGAGAATGGAGCACGGTTCGGGAATGAACAAGCCGGGAATGGCACTCCGAGAATAGAAGGTTCGGGAATAAACAAAGCCGAGAATGGCACTCCGAGAATGGAGCACGGTTCGTGAATGAACAAGCCGGGAATGACACTCCGAGAATGGAGCACGGTTCGGGAATGGACAAGCTGAGAATAGCACTCCGAGAATGGAGAACGGTTCGGGAATGAACAAGCCGAGAATGGCACTCCGAAAACGGAGCACGGTTCAGGAATGAACAAGCCGAGAATGGCACTCCGAGAACGGAGCACGGTTCGGGAATGGACCACCTCACAGAATGGTTCGAGAACGAACCATCACATTATCAGTATCAGTCTTGCCAGGTATGGCATTCTGGAGGCGATGCCCACATCAACATCAGTATCAGTTTTGCCGGGTATGGCACTCTGGGAGTAAGACCCAAGTCAGCGTCAATATCAGTCTTGTCGGGTATGGCACTCTAGGGGCGAGGCCCACGTCAACATCAGTATAAGTTTGGCCGGGTATGGCACTCCGGGTATAGAGATATCATTGCGACACTCTAGGTATGGAGACGCAACAGCGACACCTCGGGTATGGGGTTTAGCATTCCAGGTACGGCACTCCGGGTATGGAGATATCACTGCGACACTCTAGGTATGGAGACACAACCGCGACACCTCGGGTATGGGGTTTAGCTTGCCAGGTACGGCACTCCGGGTATGGAGATATCACTACGACACTCTAGGTATGGAGACCCAACCGCGACACCTCGGGTATGGGTTTAGCTTACCAGGTATGACACTCCGGGTATGGAGATATCACTGCGACACTCTAGGTATGGAGACGCAACTGCGACACCTCGGGTATGAGGTTTAGCACGCCGGGTATGGCATAACAAAATCAACTCTGCGACACTCTAGGTATGGAGACGCAACCGCGACACCTCGGGTATGAGGTTTGGCACGCCGGGTATGGCGCAACAAAATCAACTCAACTCAACACAACAGGCAAGTCAGGTGGCAGCTGGCGAGCCAGGTAAGTAAAAATGCATTGCATAAACTTTGATAGGATTGTCATTGTCACACACTGCACAAGTCCCATCAAAGTGGGGGCGATTGTAGGCACTGCATTTTTGTATATAAGTCCCGATGATGAGTCTCACATAGAGACACTACCTCTTTAATTGTAGAAGCCGCGGGAAACGGACGTCGGAAGGGAATAGTCAAGAATTGACATTTCTGTTAGATTTAATTCGCTGGATTAGCTTCGGGTTCGTTTGTTGGACCTCTGTTTCAAAACACATCCTTAGCCCAAACCCCCGCAAGACACACACCAAGCCCACACATCACCAAACCATACACCAAGCCAACTAAACTGAGCAAAGCCCACGCCCAAATCACTCTAAGCCACGCCCACTCACCTTCCAAATTAACAAAAACACATATTAAACACATATATAAATCAAGCCAAATCCCCTTCCAAAATTAAAGAAATCCCATCAAATACTTTCCTAATCCACTTAAATTACATTCCCTAATTAAAAGATACAAATCAAATCATATCCCTAACTAAAAGAGTAGAAATCAAATCACTTCCCTAATTAAAAGATTTTTCCTTATCGGATAGTCACAACGAGAGACCGGAAGCCGGGACCAGCCGAAGAAAAGGTGAAAAAGCAGAATGTAAAAGAATTGCGGATATGAGTGAAGACGATGAACCCAGGAGGAAGGGTCCCTACGGGATAAAATCCGTAGTCGTAGAGAAAGATTCACAAACAGAGAACACATGGGAAGAAGAAGAAATGAGACAATCACCAGATTCCTCCTATGATAGTCTCCGCGACTCCAGAGGAAAAAACAAGGAGTATGGCGAGAATGTGCGGAAAACTTCAAGGCATGAAGAGTACCGCACCAGGGGCAATAGACGCGAAGAGGGACACAGAAAGCGACATGGCAGCAAAAATAGTGAGATGGAGTCTTGGCTAAAAAGAGAGATGGCCAAATGAGGGGAAAGCCTCAAGACTAATACAGGAGATACCCGGGACGGTGAGGAGGAATCTCTCCTCACAGAAGAAATAAATTCGGTAAATTTCCCAAGGCGATTCAACATGCCAACCATGACGCCCTACAAAGGTCATACCGACCCGAAATCCCACATTGAGAGCTTCATCCTTCTAATGGAAGTCCAAGGAGTAGTAGGAGATGTCATCTGTAAAGTATTCCCCCTGACCTTGGGCGGATCCTCCATCATATGATATAGAAGTCTGGCCCCGAGGAGCATCGGAAGCTTCACACAACTCAAAAAGTCGTTCATTCGGCACTTCAAGGGGGCCTGCGTCCCTAAAAAAACAATTGGAGAGTTAAGACTCATGAAGCAAGGGGAGGACGAGCCCCTAAAAACTTTCATTGAGAGGTACCACAATATGGTACTCGAAGTCGGAGGATATGAATCCCTTGAGGCCTTGGAAAGTTTAAAACGAGCCTTAAGGGTCGGAAAACTGTGGACTCACTTAAGGATCCAGGACACACCAGATTATGCTACCGCTGTGGAAGTAGCCCGAAAGTTCGTCTCATTAGAAAATGAAGAAAAGATCTCCCGGAGGGGGACAGCTGTCAAAGAAAGGATAACAAGGGCAGAGGCCCCCCACCGGCCAGATAGGGAGTTCAGAAAACTCCTTCCGAGACGCAAGGAATTCAAACCAATGCCTCGGAGTGACCAGGAAAGAAAAGTCCCGACCCAAGTAAACCACGTAGTCCGGGAAGAAGCATATATTCCCCTGAGCAAGCCACCAAGGCAGATCATCATGGAGATACAAGAAAAGGGCCTCTTGATAGAACCCGACCTCAGGAGATTTCCCCCAGATAAAAGGAATAAGAAATCTTATTGCATACATCATAATCTGAGGGGACATACAGCGGACGAGTGCAAAGATTTACGGGAACAGATGGAAGACCTAGCACGAAATGGGTACTTAAATAATTATATTGACCATGAAGTTATGGCGGCCAGACAGAGGGCACGAAGCCGACAGGTGAACATCATCACGGGGGGAAGACACTGGCCGAAGACTCTAACCGGTGAGGAAAAACTATAGCCGAGCTCGGGGGGCGGAGGTGCTGGAGATAGAACGGTCCTCGGTACCCATAATGTTCACCGACGAGGATGCTCGAGGGGTGAGTTTCCCCCATGACGATGCATTAATAATCCAGGCGACAATCGGTGGCTCAGAAGTGGACAGAATCTTGGTAGATCCCGGAAGCGCAGTAGACATAATCTCCAAGGAAGCTTTAGAGGGCCTGAGAGTAGAGTATGCAACTCTAACCGACGACGGAACCCCCTATACGGCTTCGGGGGATCAACGATCGTCCCACTGGGAATGATACAATTGGCCATGACAATCGGGACTCACCTCAGAACCCGGACGATCATGATAAATTTCACAGTGGTGGACTGCATGAGCAGTTACCAAGTCATTGTCGGTCGGCCTTTTATGATGAAGACAAAGGCCGCGATGTCCTGCTATTACCTAAAACTGAAATTCCCCACCCAGGAAGGAATCAGAATCGTATGCGGTAGTCAGAAGGTGGCCCGCAGTTGTTTCGCCACTCTCTCGTGAGAAACCCTATGCGTTGAAGTAGGTACCAGGAAAAGACAGGAGAGTGAAGACGGAGAAGAAACAAGTGGGGATCCGGGTCTTCGGCCAAACAAAGTTGCCTGGCTGGGAACGATCGAAGAATTGAGAGATATAGAACTCTTCAAACCCGGGAAGGGCATAAAAATTGGGGGAAACTTAGACAAAAACCTGAAACAGGGCCTGCTGGAATGTCTTAAGGAGTACCCAGACATCTTAGCATGGGGGCACGACGACCTGCCCGGGATTGACCCGAAATTCATCAATCATCGCTTAGCAGTAAGCCCGTCACACAAGCCAGTCAAGCAGAAAAGAAGAACCTTCAATCAGGAACGGTGCAGGAAAGTAGCAACCGAGGTGGATAAATTATTGAAAGCTGGTTTCATCAGAGAAGTAAAATACCCGGAGTGGGTATCGAAAGTGGTACTGGTGAAAAAATCAAACGGAAAATGGAGGATGTGTGTTGATTTCACCGACCTGAATAAGGCATGCCCGAAAGATAGCTTCCCACTGCCAAACATAGATCAACTAGTGGATGCAACAGCCTGCCAGGGACTGCTAAGCTTTATGGATGCCTTCTCAGGATACAACCAGGTTAAGATGCACCTTGCGGACGAGGAGAAGACAACTTTTGTCACCGATCAAAGGCTTTACTGTTATAAAGTAATGCCCTTCGGATTAAAAAATGCAGAGCCACCTTTCAAAGACTAGTTAAAAAAATTTTCAAACCACTTATCGGCACATCAATGCTGGTATATGTTGTTGACATGGTAACGATGTCTGAAGAGCCAGGGTGTCACGTGACAGACCTGAAGAAAACCTTCGAGTTATTTAGAAAACACAATTTAAAGCTCAACCCAGAGAAGTGCACCTTCGGGGTGGCCTCGGGAAAATTTTTGGCTACATGGTAAGTTCCCGAGGCATAGAAGCAAACCCGCAGAAGATCCAGGTCGTACTGGACTTAAAATCTCCCAGGACGGTGAAAGAAGTACAGAGTCTAACCGGCAGGCTGGCCGCGCTTAACCGATTTATCTCCCGAGCAACAGACAAGTGCCACCCTTTCTTCAAAGTCATCAAGAAGGCCAAAAAGGAAATCGACTGGACGCCGAAATGCGAGGAAGCTTTCCTACAATTAAAACAATACCTAACACAGCCCCCACTTTTAGGAAAACCATTCCTGGGAGAAACCTTATACTTGTACTTGGCTGTATCAGAGCACGCAGTAAGCTCGGTGCTGGTACAAGAGGACGATAAGGTCCAAAGGCCAGTATATTATGTTAGAAAAGCTCTGTTAGATGCAGAGACCCGATATCCGGTACATGAACTGGTCGCCCTATCATTGGTTACTGCAGCCCGGAAGCTACGACCCTACTTCCAAGCCCATCCTATTGGGGTTTACACCGATTATCCTCTAAGGCAGATTCTACAAAAACCAGAAGTTTCGGGCAGGCTAATAAAATGGTCGCTGGAGTAAGTGAACACGACATTTCTTACCTCTCAATGATGGCAGTAAAGGGGCAGGCCTTGGCAGATTTTGTCACAGTCAGAACAGAATTACACAGTGATGGGGGAAGGCAAATGGGAGATGTCAGTAGACGGATCTGCCAGCTCACAAGGCAATGGAGCTGGAATCGTATTGAAAAAGGACAAAGGAGAAGAGGTATTGTTCGCCCTGAGGTTCGCCTTCGAGGCCACAAATAATGAGGCATAGTATAAGGCAATTCTGGCCGGTCTTAGGCTATGCGCAGTGGTAGGAGTCCATGATGTAGTAATAAAAAGTGACTCTCAGCTGGCTGTTCAGCAGCTGAAAGGCGAATTCCAAGCCAGGGAGCCGAGTATGATAGCCTATTTGGCTGAAGTGAAAAGGTTGGTGGGAAGAATGGGGAACGTACACTTTGAGCAAATCAGTCGAGAAGACAAATGCGAGGTAGACTCCTTGGCACGGCTCGCATCTTCGATAAAATTAGAGAACCCCGGAATAGTCCCTCTAATCTGCCTCCGGGAAAAGAACGTAGGAGATCTCGAAGTAAAATTATTGGATGAGGAAGACAAAACCTCGTGGATACAGCCAATTAAAAAATATTTGGAGACAGGAGAGACACCCGAGGACAAGAAGGAAGCCAGAAAACTGAAATTCAAAAGCACCAAATTTTCCCTGATCGAAGGGGTGCTTTATTGAAGACGCTACACAGTGCCCCTCCTAAGATGTTTAACGAAAGAAGAGGCTGATTATGTACTCAGGGAAATTCACGTGGGTATCTGTGGGAGTCACGCCGGAGGACAATCGATGGCCTTTAAAGCTTTAAGGCAAGGGTTCTATTGGCCAACTGTGCACCAAGACGGTATGAGAATAGCCCAGAAATGCGAAGGATGCCAGAAGAATGCCAATATTCACCACCATCCAGCAGAGCGGTTAACCACCCTGTCCAGTCCCTGACCATTCGCTCAATGGGGCCTAGATATCATCAGACCAATGCCAAAAGGACGGGGACATGCGAAGTATGCCATTGTGGCCATAGATTATTTCACAAAGTGGGTGGAGGCCGAGCCCCTATCCACCATCACAGAGAAGAAGGCCACATAATTTTTAAAGAAGAACATTATCTGCAGATTCGGAATCCCACGGGCTATCGTCACGGACAACGGAAAACAGTTCGATAGCAGGGGATTCAGAAAACTCTGCGAAGACCTCCAGATCGCCTTAAAGTTCGCCTCACCAGCCCACCCCAAATCAAACGGACAGGTAGAGGCGGCGAACAAAACAATCAAGGAAAATCTTAAAGCTCGGCTCGGATCCTGCAAGAGCTTATGGGTCGAGGAATTGCCGGAAGTACTATGGGCACACCGAACGACCTATAAAGATTCTACAGGGGAGACCCCATTTTCCTTATCATACGGGTGTGAAGCAGTTATTCCAGCAGAGATCGGGATAACTTCCCACAGGGTCCGTCATTTTGAGGGCGAAAAAAATGAAGAGATTATCATGAGCCACCTCGACCTGATCGAGGAAAAAAGAGAGAAGTCAGTCATGAGGACATCGGTTTATCAACAAAGAATGGCCTGCTTCTACAAAAAAAAAAGTTCAAACTCGCGTCTTTCAACCGGGCGACCTAGTATTAAGAAGAGTCACTCTGAACACCCGAAGGCCGGAAGAAGGCTCGTTAGGAGCCAAGTGGGAAGGGCCCTACAAAATTGCAGAGGTGGTAAGGCCGGGGGCCTACATCTTGGAACAGCTAGATGGCACGCGATTAAGAAAACCCTGGAATGCCGAGATGTTAAGAAAATACTTTCAATAGATTCTTTTATTTTTTTTGCAGCAACCCGGCAAAGGGATAGGAGCTCGATGTAAAGCCTTTCTCGAAATACCCACAGAGAGCTGTAAGAAGGGCAGTATGCCCCCAAATATGAATAAAACTTACTCTTTTCAAAAAAAAAATTTCCCGCTCTCTTGATTGAAATAGAATGCCATATTCAAAATTTCGGGGGCACACTCGACACTAATCCAGGGTCAAAGCACCAAGTCCACAACAAACCGACCAGACTAGATAAAATCAAGAGCACGACAGGAGCACAGAAGACCCTTCGAAAAATAGGGGACATCCCGAGACAGAAATCACAAAGAAGGGGATACCTCCTGAAGATGACCTTACCAGGCCAGAAAAGAAAGGAGGACGAAGCAGAGAATATAACCGCATATATTTCACCCGCATGATTAACGGATCCAAGAGAAGCATAGAACGGGGATGGATGATACCCCCGTGGTGTTTGCTTGCTCCAGTGTTACCGAACACAAGGAGGAATATGCCCTTGGTGTCTCGGACACTCTCTGATCCCCACCTACCTGATCACTCGGATCCAAGAGAAGCATAGCACGGGGAGGGATGATACCCCCGTGGCGTTTTCTTACTCCAGTGTTACCGAACACAAGGAGGAATATGCCATTGGTGTCTCGGACACTCTCTGATCCCCACCTATCTGATCACTCGGATCCAAGAGAAGTATAACCCGGGGAGGGATTGTGCCCCCGTAGCGTATGCTTGCTCCAGCGTTGTAAGGAGGAGCCATCGAACGATACACATGCTCTATGGAGACCTGAAGTATAGAGGATGTGCCCTTACCATTCTAAACGCTCTCTGATCCAAATCCTGGTTCGCCGGGACTCTGAACTGAAAGATTCAGAATTGTGTTTTGGATACCCCGGGCAGGACGCTGTTTTGAGGCATCCGTATTGTTGTTTATACTTGCGAAACGTTTTATTTTTGGACAAGCGCTAAGTCGCCCCCGCCCTTTAATTTTATTTTTCAGAGTTTTGTTTTTGTTTTCCGCTGGTCTGGTAGGGGGACGCCCGTGTCGGACTCAGTAGGGCTTCAAAAGGTTGATTCACTTCCATTCTGAATAAGTCCCACCTGATTAATCGGCTCGGGGCTGGATTCGTTCCGCCGAGGCCACTTGATTAATCGGCTCGGGACTGGATCTATTCCGCCGAGGCCACTTGATTAATCGGCTCGGGACTGGATCCGTTCCGCCGAGGCCACTCGATTAATCGGCTCGGGGCTGGATTTCGTTCCGCCGAGGCCACTTTGTCTCTCTCAGCTCGGGGTCGGGTTACATCCCACCGAGTCCTTCCACTATTCGACTAACTCGGGATCGATTCTCGTCCACCAAATAATTCCATATTCAGTACATGTTATCCCCTCACAGGACGAGTCTCAAGTGTTCGTTTGAAGGGAGTCGTGCAGAGCAAATTATGAAAAACAGGAGAAAAAAGCAGAAACACAAAAATAAATTGTGAAATGTTATTACAAGAAAAAGTGAAGTTTACACAAGGCCCCGTTCGGGTTACCCCTTGTCATTCAGCCCGTGCAGAGGCAGACGGTTCTTCCTCAGCATGCTCAGATGACGAATGGCTCGGCTTGGCCTCGGAATGTGGGATACTATCTCTTGCATCGACAATTGGGGAAGCCCCAACAGTTACGGCTTCAGAAGTAGGAACAAGAACCTCAGGCCAGACCTCTTCAGGAGCAGGAGCCTCAGATCGATCCTCTTCAGGAGCCAGGTGATCGAAATAGGATCGGGGTCCATCACTTCCTCGGGAGAAGGAGGAGCCATTCCTTAAACTCATATTCTGAGATTTCCCCTTTGCAGAAGCGGATGGCCGCATGGATAGGCCCCATATCAAGGTTGGGTAACACCATCAGAATAATTTCAGCACAATCACCGACCCCTTCAAGACGGATGGATTCCCTCTCGACCTCCAACTCAAGTTCTCTTCTCCTAAGCTCGGCACGGCCCGTTCCAATTCCTCATCTTTGGCCCTCAGCTTGGATTCAACACTACGCACTTCCACCTATAGGATCGTGTTATCAGCCTGGGCAGCCTTCAGGTCCTTCTTGGCGGCCTCAGCATTTTTTCTCTCTAAAGAGGCAGCGGCCCGAAGAGCTTTGTTTGTTGTATGAGCCTCAACAGCAGCCAACTCCAGATTTTTTATGTTCTCTTCCTTACGAGCCAGCTCGGCTTCCGTTTCAGAGAGTCGATTTTGAAGCCTCTGGGCCTGGCCACCCTCGGACATAAGGCTTAGGAGAAGATCCTTATTCTTGGCTGCAAGGTAGGTCGCATGCCAAAAAGAAATAGAGAATTAGAAATCAAACTAAGTTATGAACTCAAGCCGGAAATAAGAGAAGAAAAATAACTACTTTTGCCATCTGAGAACACAGCAAGGTAACCACATCCTCGGGAGAGAGATCTTCGTATCTCAGAATTTTAGCCGGAGGAACCGCCTCGGCCAGCTCATTCATGGTCGGCACCAGATGAGAAGTGGCCTCCCGAATGTCCTGACCGAGGTCGTCTACGCCAAGAATCACGTCGCCTTTCTGTTTTTTAGAGGAACCCTCCGACACCTTTTTCTCTTTCCAGACATGCTGCTTCTTGCTCAGGACCCGTTCCTCCTCCACCTCCCGGACCAACTCAGATTCCTCCGCCCTGAATTGACGCTTCATTTTTCTAGTAGGTTTTGACGGGCTGGAAGTTCGGGCAGAAACTGTTGGCGATACCCCGGAAGGTGAAGATAAACTCTGGATAGCCAACGGGGCCGCTTCTTTAGTCACTCCTCTGGCCTCAGCAGTCGATGGCCGTCTCCGAGAGTATCCGGCCCCAATCTGGCCGGTTTTCTTTGTCGCACCAGCCAGTTGATCAAGGTATTTTGGCCTTCTTGACATGCCTACAAAAAAAGGGGGGGAAGAGAAGAGAAAGAATGAAGAAAGCAAAAATAAAAAGAATGGTCAGTCCAGATTCTGAGCCAAAAAATTCAAAATCGCGCCGAACAAACAAGAAGACGGTTTAAAAGGTTAGTAAGGCCCACCTATCCTCCCCAGGACCTTCGGAGGGGCAGTGCGAATCAGGCCCGACTCAATAAAGGCCTCATCATTAACCAATTGCTTCCAATGAGTGGCATATAGCCGAGCCCAACGCACTCGCGCCCGGACCTGGTGGGAAACCTTAGGAGCATCCCTCCAGCAAGCTGGGAAGAGTCAAAACAATTAGAAATCTATCGTAAAGCCAAAAACAGGAGTAAAAAGGGTTAGATTCCTAACCTCCCGCTCTAAAGATATCTGGGATAGAAACCTTTTCTTCATGAGATCTCAGAACCCGCCCCCAATCTCCGGTGGCCCGGAACCATAAATCCTTAAAGTTTTTATTAGACTCGGGGAGTTTGCCAACAATATTTGAGGAGTCGGCATAAGCAGAGAGGTAATACCAACCATGGTGCTATCTCGGGTTAGCCTTCAGTCTATACAACCTTTTCACTTCTTCCAGACAGGGTTCACCGAGCCCCGCCCGACTCCAAATCACATATAGCGCGGCCAGAATCCTCCAACTATTTAGGCTCAGACATTCCTGACATCCGAGAAATAAGAGGAAAATGGGGGAGGTCAGTCTACAACTAATTTCTAAAGCTAGAACCTGTGGGTCCTAAACGCCCTAAACAATCTATCAAATCATAAATCTCTCCCTAGGAACATCAAGGATTTGCAACTTGTGAAAAAACAAAGCAATGAGGACGGTCAGAAAAATTACTTGTTTCTTTCGGAAAGACGAAAGTTTGCTCGGTGTGGTCTGGTTACCCTTCGAGTTCACTTGTCACAAGTTGAGAAGAATGAGTTCTCACAGTTAAGGAAGTCGAAGTGTTCGTAAAAGAAAGCAACAATGTTCTCTCCATTTTTATATAATTTGATCAGGGCATTTCTGGCCGTTTGATCAAACGAGGGCATCAGATGTACGCCGCGTGTCATCATTATAATGACTTTTCAAAATTAAATAGACGGTTGAGATTGGACGCCTTTTTTAACTGACCATGAACGGACATATCGTTTTTCTTTTGACGGGAGATCGACGGGTGGCTGACAAGTGGCAAGCTCCCGTTGAACCCTAGAAGTGATCTGATGGGCATTTAAAAGGATGTGACGGTTGCGCGTCTCGAGAGGCAAAGTCACAGAAGGGCAATAAGGAAATTTCACCTCGGTAGGGAGAAGTCAAGCCAAGCACCTGAATCAGACCGATCAGATGAAAGTATGAGCTGAAGAAATTCTCCCTCAGAAGACCGACTATAAGTTCATCCGCCACACCATTCTTGTGTAGTTCCCGGCACCAACTCGTATAACTCGTTGAAACCGAGAACTAGGGGACATATGTTGATGGTATTTTCAGATCCCATGATAGTTAAGGGATACACCAGGGGTAAGAGGGTAAATTCCCTCCTTGGTCAAAATCATTAAAAAGACGACCCGACCACATAAGTAAGGGCCGAGCACTTAATGGTAGGTGACCGACCACTTCGGTTCGGATGACCGGGCATTATCAGATCGGCGACAGCATTCTCAGTTCAAAAGACTATCATGCCCGACCTCATGAAGACCGACCAGATAGCGAGGCGTGTTCAGGAAGGTAGAGCATCCTATTTTCTCTCGGATAAGGTGACAAGCTATCCTACTTTCACAGGGAGAACTGGTGAAATCAGTATCTTAATAGGACAAAAGGAGTAAAGATAGTTTGAAATTAGGAAACCTTATGGAAGAATGAGACTGACTCAACTGGGAAACCTTGTAAAAGAAGAAATCTGATATCTGTATTATTATAAATAGAAGGGTAGAGTATGTGCAAATGGCATCAGAATCAAGAACAGAATCACTACGATCAAGCTTGTAAACATAAGAGATATCAGAGAAACATATCTCAGTAATAAAAGTATCATTCTGTTTGTGTCCGTGGACGTAGGCTGGACCTGATCCGCCGAACCACGTTAAATCTCCTTTTTGATTGGGGGCATTTATCTGTCTTCTGCTAAATTTACCTTTGGTCCCACATAACCAAACAAATTCACTATTGAGGGAGGACTATCTCGAAGTAATATTCCCAAATTATCCTGAGACCTAAATCCGCCGTCAACACCTAATATTAGATATCATGATATTTGATTAATTAAATGAAAAAATTAGCCTAGGGTTGAAAATTAGGATAGCTAGGTTAGGGGGTTAATTTTATAATTTGATTACAATTAATTAACCTAATCCCTAACTATAAAAGGAATAATTGTTCTCTTTTATTTATACAAGTGTTAAAAATAAAAAGCCTAACCTTTATCTTCTCTACGGATAAAAATCAAAGTGCAGTAATTTGTTTTCTAAAATGTTTAGAGAAAAATCTTGTGAGTTTTAAGAACCCACACTCAGAATTCTCGGTGATAAGACGTAGCACAGAAGACAGGGTAAAAACACGATCTTCTTCACCCTTGTGATTCATAGCAGAGGGCAAAAATTATAGCCCGCTGCACTTGCGTTTTTGTGCAAGAAAGGAGTTGCAGAGATTCTGATTTTTACTAAAAAAAAAATTTCAGGATTGCAGAGGATTATTCAGGGATTGTTTGTGGTGGATTTAGTTGCATAAATCAATCCTAAAAGTCTATGAAGATTGCGCAAGTTGCTGTCCAGATTTTCAAGCAAGCAGTTTGCTCATGCAATAATTTTTGGGGAGTATTTTCGGGACTGTTTTGGTGGTGCAGAAACTATCCAGACCCGTTGAAATAATTCCTAATTTCTTGGAATATTTCAGGACTGTTTGGGATTATTGCTGACATGTAAAAACTACTAAAACATTGCTGGAAGTTGCGAACTACAGGGACTGTCCAAAATTTCAGCATGTTGCGTGAGTTGCAGGGGTTGTTCGGTTGCTATCTAGTTCTGCAGTGAAGGAAAGAAAGAGAATAAAAAGTGCGTTTCCGCTGCACAAGGCAATTTCCCGTGAAGAGTTCGTATGGAAATCCCTACAATTGGCATCGAGAGCAAATTAAAAGCGTTCTTACTCCATCTTTTGAATTATTTAATTATTTGATAATTAATTTTTTTTAATGTATTTTATGCATTAAAAATAAATAAATGTCATATTGAGTGGGCATGTATTAAAATAAATATTTACGCTATAAATATATTCATATGATGAATGTTTAGTAATTTAAATGTATTAATCATATTTTTTTTTTCCAGTTTTTGATTTTATTTAGGTTCTTTTGGGAAAGTAAGGCCATAAGGTTATTTTAGGAATAATTACAAATGTTGTAATTTATTTTCTTTTGTAATCTTATGGAGCACATTTCTGATGAGTAAAATACCGCAAGCCATTTCAAGGATCTAAGAGTTGAATGACACAAGTAAAATACAACATTGTCTTAGTGAGGCCATGGGGGAGAAACTTTGACCCTGTGCCAATAAATAGAATAAGACCTCGGTGGATCTAATCGACCCCAAACCAACATAAACACTTGGCCACAAGGGAATAGTTCCTCCTTGTGCCATTCAAGAAGGTCTATGGGGAGAAACTTCGACCCCATACCAATAAATATAATAAGACATCAGTGGAATAGATTTGACCTCAACCCAGCATAAGCACTTAGTCATAAGAGAATGGTCTCTCCTTGTGCCACTCAAGCAAGGCCATAAGGGAGAAACTCCAACCCTATATCAATAAATATAATAAGACCTTGGTGGAATGAATCCAATTCGAGCCATCATAAGCACTTAGCCACAAGGGAATGGTCTCTCCTTATGCTACTCAAACAAGGCCATGAGGGAGAAACTCCGACCCTATGCCAATAAGGTCTCAGTAAAACGAATCTGACCTCGAGCCAACATAAACAATTGGCCACAAGGGAATGGTCCCTCCTTGTGCCACTCAATAATGTGGCCTCGACGGAATGAATGCAGCCTCGAGCCATCATAAACACTTGGCCACAAAGGAATGGTCCCTCCTTATGCCACTCAATAATATGGCATTGGCGGTACAAATGCAGCACCGAGCCATCTAACTCTGAAAGTCCTCAAGGGAATATTTTCAACCTCAAGTCGTCCCCACATACACTGGTGATGGCATCCCAAACTAGGCTGCAAAAATAAAAATAAAAGATGACAAGTGTAACAAGGGCGACGTATCACACACTTCCTACCGACCCAGAAATATCGAGGCAACTACGGCAGCGTCCTACCCCAAGTTGCCTAAAAAAATAATTCTAAACCTTATAGTTCAGACGTCTCGGTGAATCAAGCTACAGATAAGGGGGTGGCCAACGCCATCGGGGAATTTCCCGCCTCATGCTAGGCAAACCCCGAGTTCGAAAATGTCACAGAGGCCTCCTAGCCTTTCTTGTGCTATAATCCTTTCGATCTGAAAAAGGATGGCCAGCGCCATAAGGGCATTATCTCTCCTTATGCTAGGAAAATCCTGAGGATATAAATGCCAATGAGGCTCGTGGGCCTTGCTCGTGCTATGCACCTCCAACACTTTATAGGGGTGGCAAATGCCATGAGGGAAATATCTCTCCCCATGTTATATAGACCCGAGGGTACCATAGTACCTCAAAGTTGTCTTCATTTTATATGCTATGATTACCTAGGGGTGCCAAAAGCCACACTGGCCCTCTCACCGAACATGCTATGTTTATCTCGAGGCGCCAAACGCCACACATGCCTTCAATTTTCTTCAGTCTTCGAAGGTACAAAACATCAGGTACTGAGGTTCCAGCTCGAGGTGTTTGATAGTGACACCAGAGATGTTATTCCACGGGGGTGTGCACTTTCTGCATATCGTTTTGTACCTTTTGCATACTGATAATTGATATTTCCAAGAAATAAAAAGCAACTATTTTCGTTTAAATAAATAACAGACATATAAAAGTGCGAGCAATTTAAAAAGAATGGAAAAATTATACTTGTATTTCAAGGATTTATTGTCATTCTTACAACTCCTTGTGGGCCTAATGACCTCTTCTACTGGTGCTGCCTCTCCCTTATGGCATCGTGGTCAACATACTCATTGAGGTAGTCATTCCCACCCAAATCCTCGACTTGTTCTTGCAGATCTGTACAATTCTCAGTGCTATGTCCCATTACATTGTGATGGGATTAATACACCATATTATCTATCTTCTTTACTTGGAACCTTATCGGGTCAGGCTTTTTCAGCAGCCTTCTTTCTTGTGTTTCCCGAGCTATCTAAAATAGTGATTGGTTCAGCGTTGAATGTGTTATACCCTCCGTGACATGTGCAACCTTAATCAGGGGTCTTCTTACTGATGCTGGGTTGCCGTGAGTTATTAGCTTGAACTCCCACTGTCTCGGTCCTGGTCCCTTCTATCGACCACCTTCGTCGCGATGAGTATCTCGACTTGGCTCTTTCTTTACCTGAGTTGCACCTCCTCAAGCTATCTTTTCTTATTTTTCTAGCAGCATAAACCTCATCGTATGTTCCAATGCTCTTGTGTAGTCTAGAACCTCTTGAATCCTGAGGTGGGACCATAATCTCCCAACCTCCAGTACTCCCTTGAGACTTTCTAAGGTTTCTAGAGACTCATACGCCTTTACCTCCAATACCAAATTGTGGTTTCTATACAAAAAATTCTTCAGCGGCTCATCATCATGCTGCTTCATCATCCTCGGTGAACCAATTGTCTTTCTCAGAGCGCTTGCTCATTTAAAATGGCGCACAAAAGACTTCATTAGTTGTGAAAAGTTACTAATACTTAAGGAGTCAAGTTTCTAAACCATAAGCTGGTCGACCCTTCCACCGTTAATGGAAATACCTTATAGACTACTTCCTTGACCATGCCTTGAATCTCCATGAGCAAGGCGAATTTCTCAACATGAGAATTATGGTCTGTATTACCCTTGTATATGTCAACCGTAGACATGAAGAACCTTATGGGGAACTCCACCTCCAACATTTTCTTAGTAAAAGGGATGCTGCCTCCGCATCTTGGTTATCTAGAGAACCTCCTCGTGTCTCTTCTCCCACTTCTCTCATTCTTAAACTAGACTCTCAAATAGCTCTCAGTATCCTTTTCATACTCACTCATTTGAGCGTGATATCATTTTCAACTCAGAGCTCTTCGTCTCGCCCCTGGTATCGCTTAAGCTCATTCTCCATAAGACATGAGCTGTTATTGGATGATTCCAAGGTTCGCTTGTCGTCATCTTCCTCCGAGGTCTCCTCACAGGTATAGCACTAGCCACAACCACTAACATCACCTTAAGAGTGTTCTTCCTTCCAACCTAATGATCCATTCCATTTTGACTGCCTTCTTTCCACTGGCAATCTCTTCCCTCTTCCGACTAGGACCTGCATGTGTTTGCTCTCCCGATTTCTTTTCCAACTTCTCAATTTTCTCCATCATGATTTTCATGAAGGTATGAGTTACCTCCCTTTATTTTCGCATTTTCTCCCTTTCCAACCATAAGTTCTCTTCCATCTTTTTCATCTATTCCACCGTTGGGACCTCTGGAACTCTATGATTCTCCTCTATTTCCATCGTAGTGTGTTTGTTGCTTTTCATATTGTTTCCTTAAAGACGGCGCCAACTGTTGACGATTATTTATCGTTCCAAGGGCAATATGGGAACAGACCTCCATCAGAAGTGAATTTATTTGGTTAGTCAGGAACCAAAAGCAAATTTAGCAGGCATATAAAAAATGCAAGGAGTTTACGTGGTTCGACGGAGAGTGGCTCCAATCTACGTCCACTGGAGTTAAAATAAGGTATTTCGTTACCTACTCGGGGTCAATTCTCTCAGGCGATCAGGAACTGACCAAATTTATCTCTCTATCACTAATTGTAACTCTCATATTTAACAAGTTATGTATTGTGAAATTTATTAACCCATGAATCTGAGACTTCAACCTTTTAATATTGGCTCCCAAATCCACTATTCCACCAACCTATGGCGTCAACTGTCATCATCAAGCCATCATTACCCTATGTTTCTTTTCCCCAACCACTCAACAATCGTACTAACACCTAACTCAACCATCTCTGTTAGTAGAAAGCCATCGGTTCAAACTCTTAGCCACTACTACACACTTTACCGATATGATAGCCTGCGGTTCAACTGCTCTGTTTCTGTTTCATCAGGAAGAGTTTCTTCCTAATGAGAGTTGTTGACCAACTTCCATCATATAAGCCTTCTAGAAGCCCAAGCTTCCAAGTAGGACATACGTCATAGCTTACTCTGCCAATGGGAGAACTTCTCTGTATAGTAGGTTCGGGCCCATCTATCTGACTTCAGCCTCTCTGGGCCCTTGGACCTTTATCATCATCTATTGGCTATGTACAAACCTCATTCTACCCCTCTTCAGTATTTGAACTTTCTCAAGGTGAAAAACCACCATTAACATTTGTCCCATAGTTCTCGGTATCAATGAGTTGATGAGTTGATGTTGAGAACTTTAATAAAAGATGGTGGTGTTTGATGGTGAATGTAGGACACAGAATTAAGCGACACTGTTCTAGGCTCGCAGCCTAGTTGGGAGTACGAAATAGTCCGCGGAGGAACTAAACCAGAGATATAACATGGAGTCGCCACCTAGTGTGAACTGGGACAAAGATTTAAGGCCGCACTCACCCATCGCAAGGGAAGACCTCAAACCGTTGGGTTCGGAATGGTCCCTTACTTATGTCACTTGTGATGGTATGATTTGTGCAATAAACTAACCGAATCTATTCAATAATCATGCTCAAGGGTACTCAGATCTAATATACATGCGTCAAAATGATTCCTAATCTAAGTTTGCAAGCTTGAAAGTAAGTCTTAAAACGGCAAACACCATTTTACGCAATGAGCGTATTAAACCATAAAATCAACGTATATGAATTACTATTCAAACATACAGTAAACTAATCAAAATAACATGCGTAAAGAATAACACAAATATGCTTTTTTTAAAAAAAATAAATAACGAACTAAATTAAACCACGCTTTGAATAATAAATAAAACAACCTAGAAACTATCACATGCTCGAATACAAGTTCGGATGAGATGAAATACGTGTCTCTTAAGTGGTACGTGGCTTTGTATCCCGAGTACAAACCGTACTACCGTCCATTCAGATTCGGCTACAGAATTTATGTCCGGGTTTCCATCCTATATACCACCAAAGGGAACACATATTCCGCTCGTCCAACAATCACATCATACCTCAAATGACTTTCATGCAATAATATTTTAAAATAAATAAAATAAATCGAAGGAAGATGAGTAAAAAGGTGCCCTCAGGTCTACCTCTTTTGTCGTCTCACGGACGTGAGTTGGGACGTCGCCGGAAGGGTTGCATTTTCACTATTTTCACTGGTTTGCTGGTTCACTATTTTCCTTTTCATTTCAGGATCTACCACACCTCCTGCCACATTGCCATTTACACCAGGTACGATAGGGACTCAACGACCATTCACCATACTGCCATCACCCACATCACTGCCAAGCCCGAAATCCAGGCCAGATATAGCATCTTTCGCTTCCTCAGACTCATTTTCCTCTTGTTCCATATTCACTCTAGCCAATTTATCATTCAATTCTTCACCCTTGTCAACTAGAAGCTGCGTATGAGTGCCAGCTGCAGCATTGATCAATTCTGCAGCCTTGTCATCTTGATATTCGGCACCAGATTTATTCTCCTTCAATCCCACGCCATAACCATCATCAGGCATCACCTCCCCACTTGACTTAATTTCTCTGTCTGTCCCAACTATTCCATCAGTTCCATTTTCGAATTTTGCATCCATTACAGCTTCCTCCACACTCACGTGACCCGAATCCCCATTTTTTGGCTTCTCAACCCAATCTTTCGAAACTTCACTTTCTACTCCAGCACCAATCTCAGATACCTCTGTTTCCTCATTCAATTCCCCACTTGTTACTCCCCGTATTAGTCCCTCCCTCATCAACTTTATCTGGAACCACAATCTCATCAACACTCTCCTTTCCTGCCAAATTCTCCACCTTACTCTCACCTACATCATTATTCCTAACCTCACTTGGGACTCCTTCAGCCTCCTCAAAGTTCTTCGTTTCACCTCCTACATTAGAACCCCCATCGACCACAACCGAACCCGAATCACCACTAACACAACCATCATCGCCAGATTCAACTATTGTTCCCTGCTCATTCAGATGGTCAGGTGTACCGACTGCCTCCTAAAAAACGTCTCCTACGTCCTCTGACTCATCAGAGCTCACCATAACCTTCTCCTCCACTTTCTCATCAACGACCATATCCACCACGGGCTTATTTTCTCCATTTTCCATTTTAAATATGGTAGCTTCAAATCCTATTTTGCGGATGCTATTAGATAGAGAAAAAGAAAAGGGTCTGCGTAATGTTCCATGGGCTGAAGCCGGTGAGTGTGGACTGAGTGTCTTAACGTGAAGGGTTCTTTTTCTGGCTGGTTCAAGGGCTGCTAGGGTTTGTCGGTGAAGTGAGTCCGTGGAGAGAAAGAGAACCGAACGTATGTGGCTTAGTCGGTGGTAATAATGGTTGCTGCTTCGGTCGCTGGGTAGTTTAGGAAGTGGCTTGGATTTGTTGTCGGCGAACGTGATGAGGGAGGCTGGTTATGGCTTCATTTGATCGGTCAGAAAGATATAGTGCAGTATTTGAGGAAGGATGTCGTGGCTTAGTTTGTTGTTGTCTTTGACGGTGGAGTTTGTTGTTTTCTGTTCGGTTAGGGCTGCTGTTATAGTTTCTGCTGTTTGCGTCTGGTTTTGGGTTGCGGTCTACTTGAGGGTTTCGAGAGGCTTAGGGAGGCATGATGATCAAGGAATAGAGAGAGATATGAACTGGTTTGTTTTCTTCTTAGGGTTTTTCTTTACTTTGTCAGGATGAGAGAGCTTATGGTTCGGTCTTTTGTTATAGAGAGGGGGGCGTGTTGGCTGTTTGTTTGCTTGGTCAGAGAGTGTTCAATATGATGATGTAGTGGGCACCTCGACCCTGGGACGCATCCCGGAACTACAACCGACAACGGGGGCACCTCGACCCTGGGCACCTCGACCCAACACCGCTGACAATAAAGACCTCGCCCTCGAACTGATGATGTAGTGGGTCCTCGACCCTGAACTGGTACTGATGTGGGCCTCACCCCCAGACTGACACTGATGTGGGCCTCGCCCCAAACTGATATGGGCCTCACCCCAAACTGACACTAGTGTGGGCCTCGCCATGGGACTCATCCCCAAGCTGATATTGATGTGGGCCTCACCCCGGATTGATACTGATATGGGCCTCGCCCCCAGACTGATACTGATGTGGGTCTCGCCCCCAGACTGACACTGATGTGAGCCTCGCCCCAAACTGACATAGGGCCTCGCCCCAAACTGATACTGACATGGGCCTCGCCCCCAAATTGATACTGATGTGGGCCTCGCCCCAGATTGTTACTGATATGGGCCTCGCCCCCAGACTGATATGGGCCTCGCCCCAAACTGATACCGACGTGGGCCTCGCCCCAAACTGATACTGATGTGGGCCTCACCCCGGATTGATACTGATATGGGCTTCGCCCCCAGACTGATATGGGTCTCGCCCCAAGTTGATACTGATACTGATTTGGGCCTCGGCCCCAAACTGATACTAATACTGAAGTGTCTCCATACTCGGAGTGCCATACCCGGCAAAACTGATACTGATGTCTCCGTACCCGGAGTGCCATACCTGGCAAGACTTCCGGCTTGTTCATTCCCAAACTGTTTTCCATTCTCGGAGTGTCATTCTCGGCTTGTTCATTCCCGAAGCTTGCTCCATTCTCGGATTGCCATTCTCGACTTGTTCATTCTCGAACTGTATTTCCATTCTTGGAGTGCCATTCCCGGCTTGTTCATTCCCGAACTGTGTTTCCATTATTAGAGTGCCATTCCCGGCTTGTTCATTCCCGAACTGTGTTTCCATTCTCGGAGTGCCATTCCCGACTTGTTCATTCTCGAACTCTGCTCCATTCTCGGATCGTCATTCTCGGCTTGTTCATTCTCGAACTCTGCTCCATTCTCGAATTTCCATTCTCGGCTTGTCCATTCTCAAAAACTGCTCCATTCTCCGATTACCATTCTCGTTTTGTTCATCCTCGGACCTTACTCCATTCTCGGATTACCATTCTCGGTAAAACTGATACTGAACTAAAGTGGGCCTCGCCCTCAGAGTGCCATACTCGGCCAGATAGATTCTGAACTAATGTGGGCCTCGCCCCCAGAGTGCCATACCCGGCAGAACTGCTATTGATGCTAATGTGGGCCTCGCCCCCATAGTGCCATACCCGGCAAGACTGATTCTGATAAAGGTGTGGGCTTTGTCCCCAGAGTGCCATACCCGACAAGACTGATTCTGATAACGATGTGGGCCTCGCCCCCAAAGTTTCATACCGTGCAAGACTGATACTGAACTAATGTGGGCCTCGCCCCCAGAGTGCCATACCTGGCAACACTGATACTGATAATGATGTGGGCCTCACCCCCAGAGTGCCATACCCGACAAGACTGATTCTGATAACGATGTGGGCCTCACCCCCAGAGTGATGTGGACCTCGCCCCAAACTGATACTAATATGGGCCTCGCCCCTGGGACTCATCCCCAAGACTGAACCTGATATGGGCCTCAACCCTGGGACTCATCCCCGAAACTGACTCATTTCTGAAACGGACTGTACTGTCGCTGCTTCTGATTGGCTTGTCTTTGCCGCTTTTCTTTTTCTTCTTCAAAACCTGTGAATTCAAAGCAAAACAAACACAAAAAAGAATGCAAAATATGTTACGTGTATCCATGCATGCATGAATGAATTTCCTATTTTGTTGGGTTAGGTTTTCCGCCAGTTCTCCAGGTGATTGCACAGTATTCTCTCTGGTCTCATGGCTCAATTTCTTGTTATGTCCCGGATTCACGAGGTGGTAGACTGGTCGCTCCCAGTCTTGATTTAGCTTTCTGTTCTCCGCTGTTTGCATTTAGTCAAGATGAACCACATGGTGGGGCCTTCCATATCATCATACTATGTCACATGCTACGAAATAGTCCCAATAGTTATACATATTATCGTCCTCAAGGAATGTCCAGTAATGAAACCAGAGAACATTCAAAACACTCAATGCAACTCAAATATGAGTTTTTGAATAAATGATCTATGCCAGACTCAAAGTGTGTGTGTGCAAAGGTTCCTTCACAGCTTAATCCTTAGGTAAGCTAACTCGATGATTTCGTTTCAAAAATCGGGATCGATGGGTCAAACCAACCTAGATATCTCAATTATACCTGCAGTTGCTTTTCTGTTCTCAATGTGATATGGTTTTTTTGTCTCACTTTTTCTTTTCATTTTAAACTTCTCTTCTCTTTTTTTTTTTTTTTTTTTTTTTTTTTTCAACACACCTACCCTTTAAGGTAGCATTTCTCCTCATGGTGGTCCTAATACTCGCCCATGGGTAGCTTCACGCTTATCGGTTATAGGTGGTTCAATTCTTTTCTTTAGAGACTTTTCTTTTCATTTTCAACCATACCACACATCATAACATAAGCAAATCAAGATAGACATCTAAGAAAATGGTCATTCACTAACCTACAATTTCTTCATCTAGTCACTTTGCTAACTACTCAGGTTTTCAATACTAAGAACCATAATCAAATGCTTACGAGTCAAACATAGATCAACTACTCAAAGTATCAGATAAAACACATCAAGAATTTATTGTTTCTAAGGTTTCACCCTAAAGCAAACAATTTCATCATCGGACTTATGCCTAACTATCAAGGACTAAAAACAAACAACAATTTTCTCTCTCTTTTTTTTTTCTTTTTTTTTTTTTTGAAGGCCCCTCCTAAAGGTCTTTCTATCCTTTCCGTAAGCTTTTCTGTTTCTTGATTCACGTTTGCTAAACTCCTCTTGACAAATATCTATGACACGCCCCCCTCTGCTGTTTGCGTCTGGTTTAGGGTTGCGGTCTACTTGAGGGTTTCGAGAGGCTTAGGGAGGCATGATGATCAAGGAATAGAGAGAGATATGAACTGGTTTGTTTTCTTCTTAGGGTTTTTCTTTACTTTGTCAGGATGAGAGAGCTTATGGTTCGGTCTTTTGTTATAGAGAGAGGGGGGCGTGTTGGCTGTTTGTTTGCTTGCTTGGTCAGAGAGTGTTCGGTCAGATGGCTGGTTACGTTGAATGGAGAGGAGGAAGAAGCGTGAAGGCTGCTTGAAGAATTAGAGGGAGACGTGAACTGCCTACTCTAGGGTTTCCTTGTTTTGTCTTTGCCGTGAGGTCCATGGGATGAAGCCAAAATCTAGGTTTAGTTTAGGGGTCCTTATATAGTGGTGAGCTAGGGTTAGGGTTTTGGATGGGTACATATGGGCTTTTGGTGGGGAATTATTTAAATTAGGTGATTGATTTAATTTAATTTGGTAGGTGATTTTTAAATTTTGGAAATGATTAATTTATTTTGGAATTTGATTTAATTTAATTAGGTTTAATAATTAGATTTAGTTTTAATTAAATTTCAATTTAGTTATTTAATTTGTTTTGATTTAGTTTAATTGGTTTTTAATTAGTTATTAAATTTAATTTCAATTTAATTGGTTTTGATTTAATTGGTTATAATTGGTTTTAATTTAATTTAATTTAGATTTCATTAAATTTGTTTTAATTTAATTTAATTAGTTTTGATTTATTTTGTGACATGTATTTTAAATGTTTTAATTATTTAATTTGTGAGATGTGTTTTAATGGGCTTGGGCTAAGGATAAGTTTTAAAACGGAGGTCCAACAAACGAACCCGGAGCTAAACAAGCGACTTAAATCCGACCAAATGCTAATTTCCAACTTTACCCTTCCAACGTCTGTTTCCCGCGGCTTTCACAATCAAAGAGGTAGTGTCTCCATACGAGACTCATCATCGGGATTTATATGCAAAAATGCAGTGCCTACAGTGAGACCAACCCAGTGTGTTTGGGCGATGGTCTCCATATCCCAACCTTCCCCTAGCTTATGTTCCTCTAGTCATGCTTGCTCCATATATTGCCAAAGATTCCCTTTCAGTGACGATTGACTTTCTTTCACCACCTTTTAGAAGATACTCTTAGGGTTCTGAAATGCCCCTAGGGATAAACACAAAAGGAATGACAACTTTCTTAAATGCCCATCAAATCCATCAAGTCTCATTTTTACTTCATCTCCCCAAGATGACAAGTGTCATGCATCAGTGACTTGCGCGCCCAAACTCACGTGGCTTAGGTCAATTGTGTATATTTAAAGGCTTCATTTGAATTCAACGATTGTGATTGAAACTACACGTGTCATCAATCTACCATTCGTCTCAATCCAACGACCAAGATCAACCTGAGCAGCCTATTTAAAGGCTTCTCCTGCTCCCCTTCCAACCTTTACAACTTCATATTCTCCAAGCATTTTCACCAATTCTGCAAGCGACCTCTGTAACTCCAAGCTCCCTTAATAACTTCATCATTATTATCTCTCTCTCCAAAATACAAGTAAGTTCTTTCTAAATCCCTTCCTTACATTCTTGCACTAAGCATGTCTGATACTCATGACTGATGCATGATGAATCATGATGAACAAACACTTCACTTGACAATATGCTCTGGGTTTTTTATGGTTTAATGGTAACTCGAGTTCCTTATCTTGCATATACGTGTTTCTGGTTTGGGTGTGGGTATACGGGTATGAGTTATTATTTATGTTTCAGTGTTTGAGTTCATGTAAATGTATGTGTTTCTATATATTTTGTGTGTTCTTAGCTATGGTCATGTTCACAGGCTATCAGTTTCATAATCGTTTGGGCATTTTAGAGACCTCTAGGGTTAACCGCTTGGTAGAGATGACTCTAGCAAAACCCTAGATAGCACTAGGCCCAACTAAAAATATACCAATAGGTTATGAAGGTAAGAGAAAGTAAATACTCCCCAAGTTATGAAGAGTAGATGGGTTGCCTCCGTTTAGGTATGCCAATGCAGCGACCCTTGAACTTGTAGTGCAACATGGGTCATCAAACACAAACAAATAATAAATAAACAAGAAGGAAATTTTGGGTTGCCTCCTAAGAAACGTTTAGTTATAGTCTTTAGCTAGACTTTCTCTATGAGTGATCTTATGGAGGCCTCAAAATAGATGGAGATGTCCTAGAATTGTTTATCTCGTCTTCATTTAAACTTGATCTATTTCTCGGAATATGAGGGGGTACATATGGATGAACTGCTTTATATTATCTATCAATCCCAATTTTTATGTTGTGTGCTCTAGTGGACTTACCATGAACAAATGTGTCATTTAGAGGTTTTTTGAAGTAATGTTTTTACAACTTCCATCTTTAGAGGTCTCAATTTGCTCTGATCTTCATTCCTTAAATTTTTGGGCTATTTAAACTCATGTTTCTTTCTTTTAGAAACTTCGAATGCATACTTGCAAGTTGACTTCAAAGGTTGTTGATTTAGGAGATCAACTCTGTCAACTGTAAACCAAAATTACACTTCATTGGGATGATTCATGTTTTAAAGGATGTTGAAATGTATGACCTCGCCATCAACTCCATGGTAAGTGTTCCCTTATTCACATCTATCACTGTTCTAGTTATCTTCATGAATGACCTCCCTAGAAATAATGAGGTCGGCGGAGGGCATCCATCATCACCCATATCAAGCACATAGTAATTCGCAAGGAAGACTAATTCATTAACCTACACCAAAACATCTTCCAAAACTCATTACGGATAAGCATTAGAACGAGCAGCAAGTTGTATAATTACATCAATCTCTTTAAGGGGCCCAAGACTGAAAGAATCATAAATACAATATGGAGTGTTATTAATAGATGCTCTTAAATCTCGCATAGATTTTTCAAACCTGGTGTTTCCAATCATTCATGGAATATTGAAACATATTGGGTCATTAAGTTTTGGTGGTAGCTTCATTTGCAGCGCTGCAGACACATTCTCCCTCACACTTACCAATTTATTGGCTTTTAGCTTACGCTTATTGTTACACAAGTCTTTGAGGAATCTATCATAGCAGGGAAGTTGCTTGATGGCATCAAAGAGGGGTATGTTTGACTTGCACCTTCTGAAAGATATCTAAAATCTCATTTTCATTTTCCTGTTTCTCTTTTTATTTTTTTTTTATTTTTTTACCAACCTACTAGGAAAAAGTGGAACAAAAATGTAAATACATTTAGGTGTCTTGGGAGTTACCTTGAGTGTCAAAGCACTCTCTGTGAAAGATGTAGTTGCATCATTCTCTAGATCATCTCTTGCTCTTTCTGGTGCCTCCATATGTTATTTCTCGCTTCTCAAAGTTACAGCACATGCATTCTCTCTTGGATTGCTAATAGGTTGAGATGAAATCTTTCCACTTCTGTGTGTTTCCAATCTACCAACAACACTAGCCAATTGACTCACTTGTGTCTCAAAGTTCTTGATGCTAGCTCAAGTTTCTTGTTGAAATTATAAAGTATTAGTAGCCAAAGAACAAACAATGTCTTCAAAAGAAGCATCTTGATTGTGATGAAGTGGTCGATAAGTATGATATGATTGTTGATGCCTTTATTGGTTGAACCCAGTTGGATTGCTGAACTGTTGTTGATCCCATGAATAGCTAAAGTTATGATGGTCTCTCCATTCTACATTATAGGCATTGGAGTAAGGATCATATTTTGATCTTTATTGACCTTGGAATCCCCCTAAGGAATTGGCTTGCTCCATATTTGGCTCTTGTAATGTTGGGCATATGTCAGTTGCATGCCCTACTTTGGAACAAACTCCACAAACTTTTGATTGATACATGGTAACCGTAGCAATCTGCTAAACTAGTAAAGTAAGGTTGGCAAGTTGCTGCTCAAGTTTAGATGTAACCCATACTATAGGAGTGAAGTGAGGTTTACTGCTATGCTTATGATGCCAGCGACCATGGCACTATTGAGCTTGTAGCCCGTAAAGAGTACAGGTAGCCCACAGGGGACTACTCGGAAAATGAAAGAGTCGCCACCCAGTATAAAATATTGGGAATGATTTAAAGCCCCATTACACCCCTGCAAGGTCCGAACTTAAATCCATTTGGGTTCGGAATGGCCCCTACTAAGGCCAGTATAATGTCCAGGTTTGAAGGAGGCATCGACATGTCATATAATGCAACATCACACAACAAAAGATTAAAGCACACAATAGGGCATACATTAATAATAAAGGCAATAAGAAGGCAAAATTGGTAAAAGTAAATGTTCAGAAATTGTTAAAACAATAGTCAAATGCTAATTAAACATAAAAGAATACATATCTCACCAGTCTGGCTTTAGAGAATCCTGGCCAGAAATTATTGTACGTCATTAATGTCTGGTCGGAAATATTTTTTGTCTGGTCATATATTCTTTGTGAACCAGAAAGATAAAAGAGTA
>SKCR01027554.1:0-121261 GCA_019454045.1 Zanthoxylum bungeanum | reverse complement strand
TTCTGGGTATAACCATTGGCCACTAGTCTAGCCTTGAAGGTTTGTACCTTCCCATCTACGCCTTTTTTTCTTTTGTAGATCCACTTGCAAATTATGGGTTTACACCATCAGGTTGGTCTACAAGTTCCCATACTGAGTTAGAGTACATAGAATCCATCTCGAGGTTCAAGACTTTGAGCCATTCATCTTTATCAGAATCATCCATTGCAGCTAAACATGTTATGGCATATGAAAATACGAAAGTATGCACCCTAGGCTATATGAAATATTATTCAAACATTTTAAACACATTCATATTCCCAAGTTGGGTGTCGCGACTCCCTAATGGGCGTCGCGATGCTCTCAAGAGTAAATTTGAGGCAGACTGTTAGCTATTCTCGGTGTCGCGACTCAACCTGTTTAGCTTCGCGATGCTAAACCACATGGTGATGCATCTTGTTCAGCGTCGCGACGTGATGTAGTGTAAATCCCAGGCAGTAGCTAAAAATTTTTGGGCATCGTAACATGGGCTGTTACGCGTCACGACGCGGCCTATTTTCGAGATCTGGAAGATAAAAACATACACATAACAAATTACGTTAACCAGTATCTTATTTTTCTATACTAATCTAATTATTATAAATAGTAATCCAAGGCATCCATTGGTCTTCAAATCATGCTCCATGGTGTGTTGTTGAGTTCTTTGCGAAATCAGCACGTCTTGAGTCCTTCGCGACATCGGGTTTCCAAGTTTCAAATAGAGTTGCAACTTGAACTTTTACATAGGAAATGAACTTACAACATTGAAAAGAATATGACCTTATGGCCTTACATTCCCAGTAGAAAAATAAGAGCCAAAAAAATTAACGATCAATGCAATACATTCATCACATGAATCAAAATAAACATTCATCTCATGAATATTAAAACATTCATCTCATGAATCTAAAATTATGTCTACTCATCACAACATGCATACTAATAATTTATATCTCATATAAATCATTAAGAAAATACTTTTAATTAAAAGAGAAGGGTTAAGAATACTTTTCAACCTTAGCTCTGATACCAATTGTAGGAAACGTATTTCCAAGTGTGCAGCGGAAAAGCCTTTGGCTCGGATCGACCTTGAAAAATTCCTTGCCTTCTCTTTTTGTTCAAACCAAATTCCACAAACTCTTGGGGATTGGATTTTCTTCTCAATATGGATGTGTTTCCTTAGAGATCCGATGCTTGGATCCACCACCCGATATTCCGAACTATATCTCGAAACCAACAAAGCGAAGTGTGAGCTTCACTCACAAATATTGTTCTCTAAACTCTTTAGAGTAGTATGTTTTCACAAATTATTTCTTTTAATTCTTTCAACACTTGATAGAATTAAGAAGAAAAAAACTCTCTCTAATTTTTGAATTTTTTAAAGAATGAATGAAGAAGATGAAGATCCAACTCACTCTTATTTTCTCTATATTCTCAACACTTGAGAAAATATTCTTTTCTCTCAACTTTTGAAGAAAGTTTTCGGGATTTTATTTTTTCTCTAACTCTCACAACTATTGAATGAATGGTAGAACACTTTCCTCCAACACTTGAGTAGAAATGGTAGAGATTATATTCCTTTTCAAAGACAACAAAACCTTATCAATAATCCACACATGTCATTCTATTGTAATAGCAAACACAATTAAGTGAAATGCTAAGCGAAGACATGTGAAATAGACAAAGGTTAGGTAATCAGGTCATACCTAATTAGACATAAAATATTGGAGAGTATGGCAAGCCATATGGAAGTGTATCCAAGACAATGCATATACCATTATCTTTATAATGATATAATTATCATAGTTATGATGCAATAATTATCTCAGAATCAAGAATTATCAAAATGATGTAATAATTATCTCATAATTATAATTTGATTATCTCATAATCAAAAAATTCTAGAAAACATTATATTAAACTAATTTAATATAGTTTTTATTTGTGAAAAATTATATTATTAATCTCATTAATAATATATAAATATTATGTGAGCATATAATTAGAAAATCCAATTATATTAGGTTTGCTACGGTTAATCGAGTTAGCACGGGGACCAAATGGACCTACAATTCCGAGCTCCAATAATCCCGGTATATTAATTAAACACTTTAATTCAATATTTCGAATTATTAACTTCACATTATTCCACTAAAAAACTCAAAGTTGCACTCTCAATGCGGTAGATGGAAAATATAAGCCGAATAATTTCGGTGCCATCGATATAGTCATTACATACAGATTAGCCATTAACGAGTATCTCATAATTAGAGCCAGGTCATAAGTCCATTATACTCATCTAATTATTTATACCTTAAGTACCATTGATTCTCTAATGAACAATTTATTCATAACTATTATGAATATAAATCTTTCTATTCGCATCATAAAGACTTGAGCGCTCTAATTGTTCAAGTACCGAATCAGCCTTTAAGAAAGATACTCTTCTACTTCTCGTAAGAATAAGTGAAATCCATGTCTTTGTAAAGCGTTCCCAACTACACACCAAGCCATATCCCCAAAATAAGTAGTTATTGGCCGAGACTGCTACACCAACCTTACCTTAGTAAATCAAATGACATAGCCTGCCATGTAAGAGTTCGTAGTATACTTAGGATTAAGATCAATCCACTTATGACCATCTAGTAGATAAAATAAATTTCTATGTTTAACGGATATTATAAGATATTCATTTCTATTTGGATCCAGTCCTATATGATCACATCATATAGAGTGCCTCCATTCTCATGTCAGCACATGGACGATCCCGGATCAAAATAATTATACAAGTATATAATGAACTGCAGTTATAGATAAACCACAAACAAAGTACCCATTTTGCTTGCTCTCTATGGACTGTTTTAGATTACTAATTTCAGACTTAAATCCTTTTGTATATGATATTCATACACTAAGTTCTGAAAGCACATGAGTAATCAAGGGTAAACAAGACAATTTACAATATGCGATTTAAATCAAACAATTTTGATAAATGAATAATGCATCTTTTATTTTAGTAAAAAATTCTACTTACAATACATGAAGCCCTAGGGCATAAATTCCAACAATATACCCAACTTATAGGGAGCTTTATGTATATATATATATTTGTAATAAAATAGAGTTATTCTTATATTTGTATATTCACATTGATCAATAAAATGACATTATATATATATATATATATATTTGTTTAAATTTGCTTGGGATATATACACACACACATATTACGAGAAACAGGATCTTTAGCGTCCAAAATTTTAGCGTCGCAACATAAATCGTCGCAAAATATGTATTTAGCGTCACCAAATCAAGGTGAAGCTAAAAGTAACAACATATTACGTTGCAAGGCTGAAAATTATGGCATTTAACGTCGCTATTGATACCAGCGATGCTAAAAGTCTGCGAACAATTATTCTTTTTTCTTCAATACCATGTAAAAAATACACATATCATTTTCAACCACAATCCAACATTAAGTTAATTAAGATATGTATTTTCTCTAATGTATTACTATTATTGTAGTAATTATTTACCCATTATGTATTTTTGAGTATATCCCATAAAATTAGAGTTTAGAATTTAATTAGGTAAATAATTTATTTTATGAATATAGCTAATTAAGGTATATATTTTCTCTAATGTATCACTATTATTGTAGTTATTTATTTACTCACTATATATTTTTGAGTAAGTCCCCTAAAAATAGGGTTTATAATTTAATAAGGTAAATATTTTATTTTATGAATTTAGATAATTAAGATATATGTATTTTCTCTAATATGTATCACTATTATTGTAATAATTTATTTACTTATTATGTATTTTTGAGTAAGTCCCCTAAAATTAGGGTTTAGAATTTAATTAGGTAAATATTTTAATTTATGAATTAATTAGCTAAATGTTTAGTTTATGTATAAGCGCACTCTGCTACCATTCACCTCCTGCAGTAACCTTCGTCTGTATGCTATTTGACGGACGATGTCTAACGGCCTCAACGTCTCAGCGACATATTGTCTCGGTTTAGCAAAGCGACTCACTGTATGCTTTGAAGATTATAAAATAACCAAAGAAGGTTTTGAATTTACAAATGATGGTGAAATTATTTTCTGCCCTAAAGTTAGAGAATAAACGGTAAATGCCAAATGAAATAAAATTCCCTTTATTAGTATATATCCAAATCGGATTTATAGAAAATAATATAACCACTTGTGCTCTCTTAGATACTAGATATGAGATCACGTTAATCAAATCTTTCTTATGGAAAGGATGGAACAATATGGAAAAATCCATGACAATTCAAGGAATTACTGGAAATTCCAGTATAGGAAAATATACCCAAAATTTACCTATTCTACTAGGTAGTAAAATCATAACGGTTAAACGCGCATATGCTTACGATAATCTCGAGGTAGACGTGCTTCTAGGAAATGATTTTATACAGCAATTTGCTCAATATGCACAAACTTTATACATGATCACTTTAAAAACACCTTGCGGTCATCTAGTAAAACTTCCAAGAGAATTTAAACCATTTAGAGTTCAGCCAATCCAGCGTGGTGATGAATTAATATGGATCAAGTTAGAAATTAAAGCTTTAAGCTATAAATGTAAACAAGTAAACTGCTTAGAAGAAGCAACTTTAACCATAGAAGATGTAAAAAAGGCAATAGCGGAAAGTTATGGAGAAAATCCAATATAAAAATGGGATATTAAAAAAGAATATGCTGAAATTAAATTAATTGACAAACTACCATAGTCAGAGTTAAACCTATGACTTATAATAAAGAAGATAAAGAAGAATTTAATAAACAAATAAAAGAGCTATTAGACCTAAACCTGATAAGGCCTAGTAAAAGCCCACACAGCAGCCTAGCCTTTATGGTAAGAAATCATGCCGAAATTAAAAGAGGAAAAGCCCGAATGGTTATAAATTATAAAGAGTTAAATAAAGCAACACAATTTGATGGATATTTTATACCTAATAAAAATGTTTTAATCAATCTTGCAAAAGGAAAAAATTATTACTCTAAATTTGATTGTAAATCAGGCTTTTGGCAAATAAAATTAACTAAAGAATCTGTACCTTTGACGACATTCAGTACCCCAAACGGTCATTATGAATGGCTAGTAATGCCTTTTGGATTAAAAAATGCACCTCAAATTTATCAAAGAAAAATGGATAAAATTTTTTGTAAGGATAACAATCATATGTTAGTATATGTTGATGACATACTAATATGTTCTGAGACATATGAAGAACATATAAAACATTTAAAAGAATTTTCTACTATATGTAAATCCAATGGTATAATTTTATCTCAAAAGAAAGCTGAAATAAAGAAAAGTGAAATTGATTTTTTGGGATTAACTATAAGTTCTAATGGAATAAAATTACAGCCTCATATATCTGAGAAAATCAAAGAATTCCCTGACGTTTTGTCAGATAGAAAAATGATCCAAAAATTTCTTGGATGTCTAAACTATTCTGAAAGCTTTATTCCAAACCTATCTAAAAAACGTGCAATTCTACAAAAATTATTAAAGAAAAATAATACAAAAGGATGGACTGTAGAACATACAGAAGCGGTTAAAAAATTAAAAGAAGAATGTAGAAATTTGCCAAAGCTAAGATTACCAGATGAAAATGATAATTTAATAGTTCAAACTGATGTTTATGATTTATATTGGGCAGCATTGTTAAAAACTGATATCGGTGAAATATGTAGAGATTCGAGTGGAACTTTTAACCATTTCAATTCCATTGAAGTATTCTCCATTTATCCTTAAGGTAGGTGCATGTCTTTTGACTTCTAAATAACTTGTATTTCTTCTTAATTTAGGAATAGTAAAAGTTGTATTTCTATCTCTTTTATTTATATCTAGACTTCTTCTTCTTGAAACTACAAGTTCATTATTTTTATATTTAATAGGAATAGCATTATTACTTGAAGAACTTCCTTCTTCTAAATTCGGGACTTTACCAAATTTTATATTATAATTATCTGGTATACTGATTTCTTGTAAAAGGGGTTCTCTTATTTGACTTATTTCTGAACACTCTTCGGAAATTTCAATAAATGGTTTATTTGAATAAATTTCACCATAATTTGTATTACTTAAAGAAAACAAAGCTGAGTAATAGACACTCATAACTTTATTTCCTGGTTTTATAAATTTATCTTTCAGTAATTCAAAATGTAGACTTAAAGCATCATTGGAATTTTTATCTTTTATATCTATGCTATACTTAGGATAACATGTAAATAGTAATTTTTTATATGCTAGGTTGCCTTCTACGGTCCCTAAATGGGCATCTTTCACATTATAAAACCTTTCATCGAATAAACTAATTACAATTGGACTATCTATTCCTTCCTTAAATAATGATTTAAACATTATTTGAATACCAGCTAGATATACATATCTAATTTTTTCTCTTTTTCTGGGTGTTAATTTTCTCATTATTTCATTTATACTTGTTTGAGTTAACAAATTTAATTTTATATTCCTTTAGTATGTGTAATGTCTACGCTTCTTTCTAATGAAATATATAATCTATGTCAGGCGTAGTATACGTAGTATTGCGTATCTTGATCCAGTATCGGATGTCACATGCAAGGCCTGGGGCTGGAATAGTGTCTGCCCCGTACGAAGCATATATCAGATCACTAGCAACTAGTCTCTTTATTATCGGATAATCATGACCTAGTCATATTATCCCGATGGTTGCAACCCTTTAGAGAACCAGTTATGTATCCCTGCATGACCATCATCTCCATATGACTGAAGTGATACTTCCGTCTTGACATCACACCCAATACATTACGATTCTCAATAAACCCAGAAGAGGCGTACACAGAACCTGTTAAAGTCCTGGACGACCAAAACCAAAGCGTATTGATTGTCGCAAGTACTAGCGATGCAAGTCTCAGGTTAAGACCAAATAAACCTACCCTGATGCGGACTCCCATAAACACATAGTCATACTACCAATGGGATTCCGAAGGGTCTATCCAGAGAGAAGCTGTTTTCCGTACCATCGGTAAAACACAACCTCCTACCACACTTGCATAAGTATCCAATACTTAAATATATGAGAACTATGTTGTTACGCTTCCATAACACGCACAAGTATGATACTAGTCTATTCCGCATTATCGATGTCCAGTCTCGATAATACTACGACTAGGGATATTTAATGATTAAACCGTCGTGGATTGATACTGTCTCATATCATCTCAATCCGGAACTAATCATAAAGACTTTCATCATTCACACATTTAAGTAATCTAATTACGAAATGATAAAAGGCAATTTCTTTTGCTATATAATTAATTTGTACAAAAACACAATGTCTTTTACAAATAGTGACGCTATGGGTCATAATTGTCCAACACTATTGGGACCGATACATGTCGTATATTATGACTTGGTTCGGTGGTCTTTCTCAGTGGACCACGAATCTTTGGAGACTCTTACAGACATGTAGGTGCTTATTTTATAAACACTAAATGAATCAAAGAAGATTTCCTAATATATGGTACACCAATGTCAATAAGAATCTTCTTGAGTCGAGTACCATAGTGGTCTTTTGACCTTAGATATTACTGTGGATATATGAGTTATTGTAATATCCCGTCATAGGGATGATGATACCGGCAGGAGATAAAATTGACCTATCTCCATAAGCCTCTAAATTTATGAAAATCTGGCATGATGTATCCTAAAACTGGACAACCTGGATCTCAATCCAGCATTAAAACGAAATTGAAATAAACATCATATATTATAACGGACCTCAGGTCCACACCAAAACATCAAAATCATCACCTAAAGGCTCCGTGCCCATATCATCTATCAACATTCAAGGGCTTTGTGCCCACAACATCATAAGTAATCAAAACATTTACTTAATACAAACGGAGTGCTCAACACGACAAACAAAACAATAAATCAAATATCCTAAACTTCTAAAACTTCTCCCAGGACACTTGCGAGGGTGACTGCCGCTTGGGTGATCCACGTCTCAAGCATAACATAAAGTCAAGCATACTAGAAACTTTCAACTTTACCAAGTTATAAATTCAACTTTATCAACATTTAACTAATCCTTTATCTATTACATATGCAAATCCTCATATCTATTTACGTATATATGTGCCAATCTAAAAGCCAAAACATCCTAAGCATGCAAATCAAAACTCAAATACCATAGAGTATATCATTTAATATCAAATTCGCTTCAATCACATGGACCATGAAATCATACATATATACTTTTATCACAAATATCCATTTTTGAAATATCATCAAATCGGAAAATCCAATAAACTTCCTTCTATTCAATTACAAATTATCTTCTATACCAAAATAAACTTTCATTAACTTACTTTAATCACGATAACCTTACAATAGCTTTACATTCGGGATTCATATGTATTTACACACACCATAGCACTTTTCTCTTATATTCTTGCAAACATACTTTCATAATTCTTACACATACATTCGTACCAATAGAACTTATCAAACACGCTTTAAAATATCTGATATTCACATCAATTTTCAAATCATTCATTCACTTCACATAAGCATACACTATCTGTATATGTTACGATTTCTATCATATATATACATACACTAATAAATACATACAATCATCGTTCAACCAACCACGAAGCACACATAACAACCAATTCATCACAAATCATAAAATCAAACAACACACATATAATGCTGGCTTATGCATACAATGCTCGTACGAGACTCATTACCTATTTTAGAATAGGCATAAGATGAATTTCATCCGAACGGATTCCTAACCAGCCCGATTACTACAACACGAGATTATCAACCAATTAACATACACACGTGCACACATATCACGTGACACAATTTCACATACACAACACATACATGTCAAACATTGTTTATCATCCGGTATACATACGTATATACATCAAACATATGAACATACTAATCACTTCGAATTCCGATACCGTAGCCTTTAACAATCTTCCTGCCTTTTACTTTTCAATCAAATGCACTCTATCTCCAAAATTCTTATCAGAAAATTCTTTCATTAACATATCCATTCTCACACGTACTTTACCCATTTAAAGAGCTTTGCTTATACCAATTTAGAAAACATGATTTGTTCCATTTACCGATTCCATATACCCAACCTATATATATCTTAACATCATATACATATACGTATACATGTTCATATACTTATACATGCTTATACATATACTTTTACATACTCATACAATTACATAACGTATACATATCGTTATTTATTCTTACACTTTCATGCATCCATACATCCAAAAAAACATCGAGCTCATTTCATACCTTATTTCATATCATATCAGTAACAAAGTTTCATAGCTGTGGTGGTCGTTTATCCTTACCATGTGTAACCTCGAACTATATTTTCAAGAATATATCTTATCTATTCTCATCTTAACCTAAACACTTCAATCATATATATTTAAAACACCAATAAATTATTCAAGCACTCATCGCATGAGTTACTTACCTAGCTTTTTGAGCACTCCAGGTTCTAATCAAATCTGCCAAAACAAATGGCGAAATGTCGTCAAAATTACAACTTTACAAGATTCTTGACTTAACTACGATAAAATTTCGGATCTTTCCAAAAAAACCAAATCAAGTCCGATTTCAATGATCTTAGTTTCAGTAATCTTAAAATATCATTATAAACTAACCCAAATAGTCAGTTAACTTAAATTCTCGGTTTATGTATCTTTGGAAAATCTTCCGAAAAAGTTTCTGAAAACGCTACGAAAGGGTCCCGAACCCTCTGAACTTACCCGGATTTATCCAAACATATTCATAATATCATATATAACTCATAATTATCGTTAAAATCAAAATATATCTTTATACGTAAAAACTCACTTTTACCGAAAACTTGCATATTCTATCGGATCGATCAAACTCATTCTGTTTTCACTTAGTCTACTAAATGCTCATATTCAATATACTCATGTTAAAACAATTTAATTTATATCAATATGCTATTTTATGAAGCTACTAGAAACATCCGAACTTTTAACGGAAACTTGAAATTTGCGAATTTTTACCGAGAGGTCTTACCGAGATTTCGAGGGCATATACAGACTCCAAACGATCCCACGAACGCGCTAGAATCGATAAAATTCAAATCGGATTTACTATTCACATGAAGGTTAATATTCATCACCTTTTCCCCCTCGTTTTACATGCAACCGAGCAAGTATCGAAAAGATCATCACCTTCATCTTGTAGTACTCTCAGAGAGTTTCGATTTGGTATATGGATTGGCCCTTGAAGATGTCCAGATAAGACGAGATGAACTCAAAATAAAAGTGCCTAATTTCCCTAGGCCGCACCGCCGTATTGCCGTTATTGGTTGATGGACCGCCGCCAGAATCTTCCAATCCTTCATACTTTTCCAGCGTCGCCGTAGCGCTTGGGCAGAGACTTTCTCACCGGCTGGTGCTTCACCATCTCTCCTCCATGCGTGAGAGAGCTATCAAAATTGTGAACTGTCCTTATGTGCAATAAGGATAAAATTTGCCTTAAATAATAAAATCTTCATAAATTTCACACTGGTCCCTACGCAATTTACACTTCGGTCCTCTTATAGGGCTGTTTCGATTTTAGGAAAAATTAAAGCCCTTTTGCTTGAAATTTGACAAAGTATTCAACACGAAAGTTGTTTGCCTCGGAAAATCATGTCTGATGGTTTAAGAATCAGCTCAAATAGAGTTCGTTTTCTATCTTTATAACCGAAACAAGAAATTTTTAGCGTATAACGATAAAATCAGTAATCGCGTAACCGGTTCTCAGAACCACGTGATTTCCAACGTAATAAAACTTCACTTAAAAATATTCCAACCTATTTTCCAACACATAAAGTCTTATTTTCGAATAGCATCGCGCTCTGAATCTTAAACTTCAATTCAAAAATCTTCCAAAATCATTCCAAAAAATATTCAGAATATTACATTTATCCTCCACACCTTGATGGCAATCACGTCACCAATCTATAAAGATTAAACATCCGTCTGTTTATTGGGTGTGGACTCATGCTCATGATATCCTGTGAGTATCCGATAGAATCCGTAAGTCTTGTACAAGGTATAAGTATCCTGCATGTGTTTGTGATATGTAAATCCATGGCTATTGTACATTGCGGAAATAAGTTTCGAGTGTTATTAAGAGATCGTAAATTTGTAAGTCGACTATAATATACCTAAGGAATTTGACGACTGTATCTATATCCCCGGTATAATATGAATAGCATGTAACGGAATGATTATGCGTATGCAATGACCTCAACCTCGACTTGCATAGTTCAACAGTTTTATCCATGGTCATCATAATTTATGAGTGTGAGAATTATGGACATGAAATTGAATTCTGTGACTGATAAACTTGAACTTAGAGAGTCCCACAATATGAAGTGTACTTGTTAAGAACTTGAGCAACGCGTTGTGAATAATACATATTATTCATAACATTTATTCGGAATAAACGAGTTTATTCAAATCGTTAATCGTAAAATAAAATTACACATGTTTAGGGGAATTTCAGTTATTTAATAATTAATGTGTATTTATATTTGATACAAAATTTGATTAGATGTACATTAATTAATTATCAAATGAGATTTTGACACATGTCATAAATATATCTATTTTTTATTTAATTTAAATAAAAATAATAATAAATACATATATATATATATTTATATTAATTAATTAATTAGTTATTTAATTGTTAAATAATTAAAGTAATTAAAAATAAAATATGTAAGTCACAATTGGCTTGGAAATTGCATATTGTAATTGGTTACAAATGACAATTAGAATTTGTTGTTGTAGTTATCAAATTGAATAAGTAAGCTTGACTTATTATTTAATTTATTTAACCAACCAAAATGGCCATTTTGCCCCCTTAGTTTCGACCAAATTACCCTATGTATAAATGAATTTGTTTCATTTTACTTAATAATTCAATCGTCCAAGAACATAGAAAAAAAGAGGTTTGAGAGAAAATAAAAGTACTATAGCTTTTGTTGAAGAAAAATTAAAAAATAAATTTCTAATGTTCTATTACTCTACATATGATGTTGATTTATTTTTCCTCTCTTGAATATATGTTGAGATAATTGGATGCCTTGAAAAAGGATATATGCATGTGTTGTAATCGGAAGTAAGCTTAATTAGTGCAATAAAGGCTTACTTTGGTTATTAAATAGCTTAGTTGCCATTTTAGAGTGTTATGACCACTCTTGTAATACCTAGAATTGTTCTTCAGTTCCTCATTTGTGGTGAGTTTGATTATTATAGAGATTAATAAATTTAATGTTGAGAAATTGGATTTTAACACGAAAAATTGATTAATTTTGTTCCCCGATTAGATCTATAAATTTCAAAGTTTTGGTGATGAACATTATGATATTTTAATATATTGGATGCGTATTGGGGATTAGAATTATTGCCAAAAATTATTTTGGAGTGAAAATACGTGAAAACGGTGAAAAACGACGTTACCGAGTGAAATTCGACTTCACCGGGTAAAGTCTGTCCAAACAATGAATTGGTCATTGTTCGGGCAGAACATGAACTGACCAAACACTATTGGGGCAGATTTGGACAGCCTCGTGTGGTCTTGGTAGGTTAGTTCGGATTAAAATGATTTTATGCTATTTTATAGAAAAAAAAATTTGTAAATTTTTCGTACTGTTTTCATAATTTATTATATCGTTATTTGATAACATAAAACATACTTAGGAGAAATATAAAAATTATTTGATATAGGATACCAGATAATTTATTCAGTAAGTTTAAAAAATCTAAAATTACGATTTCACCTAAACCACGTTTCTGCCGCATACAACCCTAACAAAATGGTATCAAAGTAAGTATGATCCTACGTCCATTATATTTTTCATGTTAGATATATGAAATTTAATCCAATTTTATTATTTGCACGTAAATGTGAAATTAATTTCATTAATTTCGAATTGTTTGACAATTTAGGAATGTCTCCGCCAATAAGGCTTTCTAGTAACTAGTATTATGAATATTTTTTTCTAGATTAGTTTTGCCAATACGGGTGTGAATGATTTTCAGATGTTGTAGCTGTATCGTGCCAAAGTTGTTCGTTTGCTCCGATAGAACTTATAGAGTAAGAGACAAATTCAAGTGAAGGTGGAAATGTTGGGAAGCGGCCGCGAGTGCGCAGCGGAAAATCAAAATTATTATGCCGCTTTCCCTTTGCCCAAGACCCATTTGTTTTGATTATTCTACAAGCCTAGGCACGTTACTATATATTCTAAGCATAAAACTCATAAAACATACAAAGAACATAAACCTAAACATGTTAACTATCATAAGAACTCTAATTAAAATAAAGAAAGAAAAAGACTTACTTGAACTGAAGACTCCTCCAGTCCTCCCTCAAATCTACAAGCTTTTCTCGAACTCAGCAAGAATTTCCACGTTCCAAAGAGCCACCCAATTGTGTGGCCTCCAAAGATGCACACACCAAAACCAAAACTCAACGGCAAGACTACGCCTTGAGTGCACATGTATTTTGCCCTTGGTGCTAGCCTAGGCAAATACCTCAAAACTGTTAACTCGAGATTCCTCTAGTAAATTAGACTTAAGGATCCTCAAAATCAGTGGCTTACTCTTAAACTTTAGAGTTGTTCACTTATATAAACCCAAGATATGAAAGGTTTGGTGTAAAAATTTGTGAAGAATTCTTTGGGTTTATATAGTGCTCCAAAGACAACAAAATTAATTAAGAATCCGATGTGGGATAAAAACTAATTTAATCTTAGCCATTGGATCTTAATTTAGTGGTTTAATGAGATTATAAAATCATAATAAGAGTTTGGGCCGAATTGGAATTCAAAACAAATAACAAATTTTATTTACTATTCACATACTATTCACGTGAATAGTATATTTTTTTAATTCCAATTCCCATATTAATTTAGTGGTTTAATGAGATTATAAATCCCTAATAAGAGTTTGGGCCGAATTGGAATTCAAAATAAATAATTACTATTCACATTACTATTCATGTGAATAGTAATTTTTTTTAATTCCAATTCCCAAAGTGCCCCATCGTCATTCACCAATCCCTAAGCCACTATGAAACCTTATAAATGATCTGTTCAATAATTAAACACATTGAACCATTTATGAACAATTCCTTCAGCAATCATATATGCTGTTATATTTGTACTGTGCACTATTAACCATTGATTTCGACTTTGTTGTGTGTGACCTTTTGGGTTACCCTCAAGTTGGACATGAAATGAATCATGATAATTTAATCGAACATAAATTATCCTCCGATCAGATGGTCGTTCGATTTCAATGACCAAGGTTGACATCTAGCAACATGTCAAGGCCCCCAAATGAGAAGGAAAGATATATATATACCCATTCTGTATGTGATTTACATATGATACGGTCCCTCGTCTCACTGTATCCCCACCTATTGACCTAGGGTACGGAAAGTGTCTACCCATATGGTAAAAGGTATGATGTTGATAGTGTCATGAATCGTGCTAACCCAAGAATCTCACATGATTCTTCCGCTGTGGCCACAGTCTCAAGCACTGATCACACATATCAACCTGCGAATTGGAATACTACTCTTATAAGAAAATATTACCCGAGAGAGTGGTGATTCTCTGTTGTATCTTTACAAACTTCATGTGTTTCAACAAATGACCCAATCATACCCTCATAACCGGATCTTTTGAACCGGGGAAGGAGAATGTCAAATTTCTTTGATCCACACATAAGATTGTAAAGACCTAAAGTCTAAGGACTAGTCATATAATCGATACATGAAAGTTCTCACGGACACATGGGATAAACACTCTATATGAAAACTTTCGGCGGTCTGTTCGATGGACACGAGCAACTCATGCATCCATGTGATACACCAAGCAGACGAATCTCCGCTAGTAGCCTATGAGATTGGTTACCCCACTTAAGGGCGAATCATATCATCATGCTAGTCTCTCCGCTTTGTGAACGCCCAGATTATTCACAAAACTATGACTATGAATGTTTAAGAGTAATGATTCTCATAAGGCGTGGAAGCCATAATCTTATTACTCCAAGGGCTTTATTACAGTGTATTCATGTAAGACACGTATAATAAATATTGCCATTTTATTAATCAATGAAAATATTACAAATACATTTACATATAGCCCATCCACAAGTTGGGTATATGGCATATCCCTAACAATCTCTCACTTGCACTATAGCCAACTAGTATGAATTTGGACACCATACTCTCGGGTGTGCATATCATGCTTTTGTTGAGTCAGCCCTTTAGTCAGAGAATCTGCAAGATTATCTTATGTGGGTATTTTCTCTATAATAACTTCTTTTCTCTCAGCAATCTCCCTGATGAGATGAAATCGCCTGAGTACATGCTTGGATTTCTGGTGGGACCTTAGTTCATTTGTTGAGCAATGGCGCCCGTGTTGTCACAGTACATCTTGATGCCATTCTTTATCGCGGGAAGCACTTCCAGCTCCGTGATGAACTTCTTTATCCAGACTTCTTCTTTAGCAGCCTCAGATGCTGTAATATACTCGGCCTCAGTGGTGGAGTCCGCTGTAGTTGACTGCTTTGAGCTTTTCCAACTGACAGCACCGCCATTCAAAGTAAACAGATTTTATGTTTGCGATCTACTGTCATCTCTATCGGTCTGAAAGCTCGCATCACAATAACCAATGACTTTCATCTCAGAACAATCTCCGTATGTCAAAAATAAATCCTTAGTTCTTCTCAGATACTTGAGGATTGTTTTAGCAGCTGTCCAGTGTTGCTCACCAGGATTTTCCTGATACCTGCTCGTTATGCTAAGAGGATAAGAGACATCAGGTCTTGTACATAGCATGGCGTACATGATTGATCCTATTGCTGAATCATAAGGGATCCTACTCATACGCTATCTATCTGAAGGAGTATGTGGACATTGCTCCTTAGATAAATTGATTCCATGACAAGTAGGTAAATTACCTCTTTTGGAATCTTCCATTTTGAACCTTTTCAAAACTTTATCTATATACGTAGATTGAGAAAGTCCTAACAACCTCTTAGATCTATTACGGTAGATCTTAATGCCGAGGATGTAGGCTGCTTCTCCCAAATCTTTCATGGAGAAATTCTGAGATAATCATTGCTTGGTGGCTTGCATCATGGGAATATCATTTCCGATGATTAATATGTCATCGTTATATAATACAAGAAATACAACAGCACTCCCACTACTTTTCCTATAAACACAAGGCTCGCCTACATTTTTGATGAAGTCAAATTCTTTGATTGTCTCATCAAATCGTATATTCCAACTTTTGGAGGCTTTCTTAAGTCCATAAATGGATCGTTTAAGCTTGCATACTTTATTATGATCATTCTTAGATGCAAACCCCTCAGGTTGTGTCATATAGACTTCCTCTACGAGGTTCCCATTAAGGAAAGTTATTTTGACATCCATCTGCCAAATCTCATAATCAAAGTTTCCAGCTAGTGCCAGTAAAATTCGAATGGACTTTATCATTGCAACAAGTGAGAAGGTTTCGTCATAGTCAATTCCTTGGATTTGTCTATAACCTTTCGCCACCAACCTAGCCTTATAGGTTTGGATGTTGCCTTCTGCATCAGTTTTATGCTTGTAAATCTACTTGCAGCCTATGGGTTTTATCCCTTCAGGTGCATATACCAAGTCCCAGACTTGATTCTGATACATAGAGTCTATTTCAGATTTCATGGCCTCAAGCCATTTGACTGAATCAATGTCACGCATTGCTTCGTCATAACTGGTGGGATCGTCATTATCAATGATCTGATCATGTTCCTCATCAATATGGAAACCATATCTTTCAGACTCATGTCTTTCCTTACCAGACCTTCTGAGTTCATAACAATGTGGTTGTTCCGTCGCTGTCCTTTTGAGGGGCCTGGGGTTTAGTTCTATGTTAGTTTGTTCTTCTCGTACCTCTTCGAGGTCAAGTCTACTCCCACTATATTTCTTGAGAAGGAATTCATTCTCTAGAAATTTAGCATTTCGTAAGACAAATATTCTTTGTTCATTTGGGACGTAGAACACGTATGCTCTTGAGGTCAAGGCATATCCTACAAACTTACATTTAACTGCCCTATCATCCAATTTGTTAGTTTGTGTGAGCTTGACAAATACGTCACATCCCCAAACTCTTAGATAACTAAGACTAGTACGTTTCCCAGACCATAACTCATATAGTGTTTGACTAACAGTCTTGGAAGGAACTTGGTTTAGTAGTAGTGTTGCAGTTTCTAAAGCAAGACCCCAAAATGAAAGAGGTAGATTCGTGCCTGGCATCATTGATCGAACCATATCTAATAATGTCCGATTTCTCCTTTCGGAGACCCCATTATGCTGTGGAGTTCCCGGAGGAGTCCACTGGGAAACAATGCCATTTTCTCTCAAGTAATCTTGAAATTCGTTGCTTAAGTATTCACCACATCGGTCGGACCTTAGTGACTTAATACTTTTATTAAGCTGGTTTTATACTTCAGCCTTGAAGTCTTTGAATTTCTGAAAGGCTTCATATTTCTACCACATAAGGTACACATACATATATCGCGAATGGTCATCGATAAAGGTAATGAAGTAGGAGAATCCACCTCTAGCGGTGACTGACATTGGTCCGCATACATCAGAGTGTATGAGTTCTAATGTCTCCGCTGCACGCTGTCATTTACCTTTGAAGGGTAATTTGGTCATTTTACTAAGTAAACAAGACTCACAAGTTCCATAAGGTTCATATTTGAAGGGTCTGAAATACCCATCCTTATATAGCTTAGATAATCTTGTTTCATTGATATGACCTAAGCGACTGTGCCATAGAAATGATTCATTGAGATTATTCGAGTTAACGTTGTATATATTAGAGGTTGAACATCCTTTGTTAGTTTGTAAGACATAGATACCATTATTCAAAATACCATCTCCATATTTTATTTCATTGAAATAAATAGAACATTAATTACAACTTATTAGGCATGAAAAGCCTTTATTGCATAAAGAAGAAATTGAAATGATGTTCTTTACTAGAGAAGGTACATAAACACAATCTTCTAAGTCTAAAACTAAACCATTCGACAAAACTAATGAATAAGTCCACACGCACAATGCAGCCAGTTTTGCTCCATTGCCCATGCGTAAGTCAACCTCCCCATGACGGAGTCTCCTACTGTTTTTTAGGTCCTGCACATTGTTACATAAGTGAGTCCCACAACCGGTGTCAAGCACCCAAGTAGAAGGTTCAGAGTTTTGATAATATAGTTCAATCATATACAACATACCTGAAGCATTAGGCTTCTTGACCTCTTGGGCTTCCCTAGCTTCCTTGGCTTTCAAGGATCTGCAGTCTTTTTTCCAATGACCCTTCTTTCCACAAAAGAAACAATTCCCATTTCCCTTTTTCTTCTCCACCTTACCATTGGGCTTTAGGTGATCTGGAGCCTTGACATTGCCCTTATTTTTCTTTGGGCCTCGTGGCTTCAGGTCCGTACCCGTAAGCATGAAGGAGGTTTTAAACTCCGGTTTGAAGTCCTTCTCTGCCTGCTTTATCAGATTATGCAATTCTGCTAAAGTAGCTTCTTTATCAGACATATGAAACTGCATAATAAAGTTAGAGAAGTCTTTTGGTAAGGACTGAAGAATTAGATCGTGACCTATCTCATGATCCATGATGAACCCGAGGTTGGCCAATTTTTCAATGTGGCCAATCATCTTAAGCACATGTCCACTAACAGATCATTCCTTATACCTTGTTGGAATAAGGCACATGACACTTGGAATCTCATGGTATGAACGGAAGTTGCATACAACTCATTCAAGTGAAAGATGATGGTTTGAGCATCCATATCTTCGTGAGCTTTCTGAAGTTCGTCCGACATAGAGCCAAGGATTATGCAAACTGCTTGCTCATCATCATCGACGTGTTTCTTCCAAGCATCAAATGTATCTTGGTCAACATCTTATGCGGGTTCAGGGGGAAATGGTCTTTCAAGAACATAGAAAATATTTTCTTGTCGTAAGACAATTTTAAGGTTTCTAAACCAGTCATTGTAGTTGTCCCATTTGATCTTATGCTCATCAATGATGGAACGAAGTGATGCTCTGTTTGCCATTTGAATGTTTGTGAAATAATTTAACCCACATATTAAGAGAAAATGTTAAAATTAGGAATATGTTTTCATTAATGTTTCATAATAACATGGGCTTTTAATATTATGAAGTTGCTCCCACTCAATTGTTTTAAAATTTTAAGCAAATCGCATCAACCCCAATATGATGGATTTCTTGTGGGCAAGGATCCCATTTTCATCATTTCATAACTCCGACTAGGGCCGGTCGTTATAAAATATGATAATTAGGTAGGTTCCCAACCAATTTATGATATAAATCACAATTCCTTGATAATTGGGTTGGGCAATCAAACATGTCATAGCTTATGCTAGTCCTTGTGGACACCCAATCTTTGCCACTAAGTTATAAGACCACGCCTAAGGGTCGATGCATCTTATGACTCAGAAAACTCAAACCATTGTCAATAGTACGATTTAGGGACAAATTGGTATTGGTCAGTCTGGTAAAGCCTAGTCCTGCCAATACGGTTTAAGCTCTTTGGGTCTATACTTTACAATGGGAGGCAAATTTTAGACTTAAATTATTTTTGAGGATTTTAGCAATTTTAAGTGAATAACTGTCAAATGGATTCCTCCATTGAAAATTCCCCAGAGGAAGGGTGAGGCGAACTCTCTTAAATGCCCTTACCTCTTAGGCTCTTATTGTCTTGGTGACAGGAATAAACAATAGATCCTCCAAATTAGTCCAACACTTTAAATATGCTTTAAGGTAAGCTTTGAGTAAATGATTATCTAGATGTCTTCACAGCTTTTCCTTTTGGCTATAAAAAGGTAGTGACTGAAGGAAGACATCAAATCATTATCTAACTCTAGTAATACCTTTGGTTAAATTAACTTTAGTTTTTAAAGTTTTATTAACCCCTTGGTCCCAACCTACTTGTATCTATTATAATGTCTTTTATTATAAACAAATGATTTATATTTATTAGCCTTAAAGGTAATAAATCTCTAAGTTCATCACAGAATAATTACTTAGCTAAGGGATAAGCAATACACTCTCTATTTCTTAGAAAGTTTCTAGATGCTTGCACCCTAAAATAATCATGCTAATTCTAATCATACATAGAATCATCAAGCATATGAGTTTTAATATGTTCGAATTATTTTAGACATTAAATAACTTTGATTAATATTTAATTATGATATTGCATTTTATTTTATTCAAATAAATTTACTATTCACGTTTTTCTGCAGACGCGTGAATTTTAAATGCAATTTCATAATTCAAATCTTAACCAAATCATGCAAACCTTATGCCTAAAATTAATTTCAGTGTGTTAGCTTTCCAACGAACTTTTAAACACCCAATTTCGAGTTCAAATGAGAGAGAACTCATAAAAACAAAAATGGCGCGTTGATACCATTGTTGGGAAGCGGCCGCGAGTGCGCAACGGAAAATCAAAATTATTATGCCGCTTTTCCTTTGCCCAAGTCCCATTTGTTTTGATTATTCTACAAGCCTAGGCATGTCACTATATATTCTAAGCATAAAACTCATAAAACATGCAAAGAACATAAACCTAAACATGCTAACTATCATAAGAACTCTAATTAAAATAAAGAAAGAAAAAGACTTACTTGAACCGAAGACTCCTCCAGTCCTCCCTCCAATATACAAATTTTTCTCGAACTCAGCAAACTCTTCCACATTCCAAAGAGCCACCCAAGTGTGTGGCCTCCAAAGATGTACACACCAAAACTAAAAATCAACGACAAGACTACGACTTGAGTGCACAGGTATTTTGCCCTTGGTGCTAGCCTAGGCAAATACCTCAAAACTTTTAACTCGAGGTTCCTCTAGTCAATTAGACTTAAGGATCCCCAAAATCAGTGGCTAACTCTTAAAATTTAGAGTTTCTCACTTATATAAACCCAAGTTATGAAAGATTTGGTGTCAAAATTTGTGAAGAATTCTTTGGGTTTATATAGTGCTCCAAAGACAACAAATTTAATTAAGAATCTGATGTGGGATAAAAGCTAATTTAATCTTAGCCATTGGATCTTAATTTAGTGGTTTAATGAGATTATAAAACCCTAATAAGAGTTTGGTCCGAATTGGAATTCAAAATAAATAACAAAAATTATTTACTATTCATGTTACTATTCAAGTGAATAGTAATTTTTTTATTACAATTCCCAAAGTGCCCCCATCGTCATTCACCAATCCCTAAGCCACTATGGAACCTCATAAATGATCTGTTCAACAATTAAACCCATTGAACCATTTATGAACAATTCCTACAGCAATCATATATGCTGTTATATTTGTAATGTGCACTGTTAACCATTGATTTCGACTTTGTTGTGTGTGACATTTTGGGTTCCCCTCAAGTTGGACATGAAATGAATCGTGATAATTTAATCGAACATAAATTATCCTCCGATCAGATGTTCGTTCGATTTAAATGACCAAGGTTGACATCTAGCAACATGTCAAGGCCCCCAAATGAGAAGGAAATATATATATACCCATTCTGTATGCGATTTACATATGATACGGTCCCTCGCCTCACTGTATCCCCACATATTGACCTAGGGTACGGAAAGTGTCTACCCATATGGTAAAAGGTATGATGTTGATAATGTCATGAATCGTGCTAACCCAATAATCTCACATGATTCTTCCGCTGCAGCCACAATCTCAAGCACTGATCACACATACCACAACTTCATATGTTTCAACAAATGACCCAATCATACCCTTATGACCGGATCTTTTGAACCGGAGAAGGAGAATGTCAAAGTTATTTGATCCACACATAAGATTGTAAAGACCTCAAGTCTAAGGGCTAGTCATATAATCGATACATGAAAGTTCTCACAAACACATGGGATAAACACTCCATCTGAGCGATCAGTTCGATGGACACGAGCAACTCATGTCACACCCGTCCCCTTAGGTAGGGTAGGGGTGAGACGGAGACTAGAAACTGGCAGAGTTTCCCCTGTAATATGGACTGATCCTCCAAATACAAGGAAAAATCTAAACTGAAAATATCATCATAACATAGGATCTCCATGATCCAACTCAACATAATATCCATGAAGAAAATACAACATCCTCAGTAACAAATAAAGGCTCAATGCCTAACATTAGACAACAAATTCTTCCAAGAAAATACATAACAAAGACACTCTACTGTTGGCACAACCTTTTTCTACTGGCAGGAAATGATGACGAAATAGCAGATGGAAAGTATAATCTACTAAACTGCTGAACCTGAAATGTTAAGGAAAGGGGTAAGCTCACGCTTAGTGCAATGGATCACAGCTTAATGCCGTGGATAAACAAGTAACAAAGTGGATCGAATAAGTCTTTCATAATATAAATAAATACATAAGCTGTAAATCGATATATCAAACTTTTACTTGAAATCATAAATCTCATTTCTCATAAAACTCATACTGCTCAAGAATACTCTGAATAATAAAGCTGTTTATTCATCTATATGCACACTCTCGTGACAATACGGTAAAGCTGGCAACATGGGGCATCCCCACGACAATAACTGGCATCCGGAGCAAAACTGGCAACATGAGACCTCATCTCACGGCAAATAAACTGGCACATATATGTACACGGGGTGCATCCTAACATAAAAATCATTTCCAAAATACTTGCTCATATATCTCAAATCATGCAAGTTTCTCATATATCATAAACACATGATTTCAACATAATCAATATTCGATCCATACCTTATAGTAAAAATATAAACTTTTTAAAAACAAACCCATTTAATGCATTACCTTAAAATCCATTTAAGAAAACATACATACTATATACTTTTGAAAACATCAATGTTACAAGCTTATCCACGCACCTGGTGAGCTGACTACAGATAAAGGAACTAGGCAGCAGGACCGTCCCTACTTACGGTATCACGATCACCTAAAAGATAAAATAATTTACTATAAGGAACATAATCCTAACTAGAATAGACGAAAGAAAATGCAAGAAACGTGGTTCGGTTGCTCTCGTAAACTTAACGAAAAATTACACGGAAATTAAGATTCGGAGGTCCGTTACTACTTGGAATGGTCTGAAAATCACGAAGGAGACTCGAGAAATCGGCACGAAGATTCTGTCTGGCGCGTGGTGGCCAGGCGCCGTTCCCCCAGGCCGCGCGTGGGCCTCACGCGCCGCCACATATGGCGCGTGTGAGCGCCATGCTCCGGTCGGATGAAGAAAATTCTGATGGCCGAGCGTACCTCTCCTCATCCCGGTTCTAATGCCGCTGACGGTTCGTCGATCGGAGTTCCGGATCAACAGGAAATCAAGAAAAACCATAAAAAGTTTCTTACCGAGATCTCTACAAAAATTGGGAGTTTCCCGAGATGAAACCACCACCAAAATGATCCTCTCGAAGAGATCTACACTTTTCCTTAAGGACTCGGTCAGGTTTGAACTACGGATCGGGACCAAAACTGCATATTCTCTATTTTTCTTTCTTTTTTTTTTCTCCTCCCTCACATCTGCTCTCTGACTCTTCTTATCTTTCTTTTTTTTTTTTTTTTAAAAGTGTGGCTGCTGTGATTGAATTTAGGGTTGTGTGTGTGTAATATATACTAACATGGCAAATTCCATTTGCCACCCTAAACTTGATATTAACTGCATTAATATACTAACTTCCACAAACTTAAAAATTTAGTCCTTAAATTTATTTGGGTGTTACAACTCATGGATCCATGTGATACACCAAGCGGACAGATCTCCGTTAGTAGCATATGAGATCGGCTACCCCACTTAAGGGCGGATCATATCATCATGCTAGTCTCTCCGCTTTGTGAACGCCCAGATTATTCACAAAACTATGACTAGGAACGTTTAAGAGTAATGATTCTCATAAGGCATGGAAGCCACCATCTTATTACTCCATGGGCTTTATTATAGTGTTTGATGATTCATATAAGTTATGTAAGACACGTATAATAAATATTGCCATTTTATTAATTAATGAAAATATTACAAATACATGTGCATATAGCCCATCCACAAGTTGGGTCTAGGGCATATCCCTAGCAGGAAATCCTCAACGTGCAAAAGTTGTCAAGACTACACTGATAGCTTGAGTTTGTCATTGACAAGTGAAGCCTTGATACGCCTCTTGTGAACATGAAAGTAATGGGAGGCACGACTGGGTAAAAAAATCCATAATTAAGGCAGTGTGTAATATTATGAAAATTATCTGCTATTGTTTTCCTTATTCTATCGTGTAGATAGAATTAAACTTTTAATCCTCTGAATTCATATTTGATATATATATTTTCTAAATTCACTTCTTGTTGCAGATTTCTAGAATAGTTTTTATATTAGAGTAGGCAAAGATATAATTAGATTAGTCTAAACCATCAGGAACTTTCGTTCCGATTTTCTTGGAAAATCAAGATGGTTAGTGACTTAGTTTCCAAGTCACGACAGGTTATCTAAATAAATATACATTTAAAGATATAATCATATAGAGAGAATAGTTTCTTATGCAGTAACAATTGACATGAACTAGTTCATGTCTCGAGATTCTTATCTGGCATTAAGAAAACCCCATTAGATATTTTTTAATCTGACAATGATGTTTCTTAACTTTGGTGACCTTTAGAGGTCATGTGTCCCACGCTGTTTGCTTGCCAATTATTTACAACTGTTGTGAATAGTTGAAGGCAAATTAGAAAGGAAAAGAAAGATGATGTATATAGTTGTGTGTGCAGAATATCGATTTTCCTAACACGACAGCTATAGATATTGAATACTAGATCTTCTGTCTAGTCGGTTAAAATATTGTTAAATGATTGTCTTGATATTTAACATCAGAACTTGCGACTATTGGATAGTTGCTTGTTCTTTATAAATAATTGTTACATATTTTAATACGACTAGTAGTTTCGTTAACGTAGAAATAAATATTAAGAAATATTTTCGATAATATAAATAATTTAGAACAAGAATTTATGAGATTTTAACACTTAAGAAATAAATGTTTAACTAGTATGATAATGGATGGTCTGATACGAGATCACACCACATATCCATATTCATTCAATGAATATTGTATTCATAGAATGTGACTAAATCTCATGTTCCAATAATTGTTATTGGATCACTAATTTATTAAACTAATACATTAGATGTATGTAGTTTGATGAATTATAAATTACTCTAGGTAATTTTCTATACTTCGTAACTTAGTCAATGAGTTGTCATGACTTGGTTACGTGTTTCAAATGGAACACACATTGAATATCTTGAAAGGTTCCAGAACTTTCAATTTGTTCAGATGAAATACGGATCAAATATTTCGATTGGTTCAAAGATTTTCGACCCGAAGTCTTGAAAACTGTATCTTTAAAATTCTTCGCAAGTCTTTGAATTGTTCAAAGATATTTGATATGATAAAACATATGAATTTATGTCAATAAGTTTTAAGATTATTTAATGAATATGATTCTTAATCAATATTATCCTTTTATGATTCCATCGTGATGGAATTGATGAGTGGAGGAATCGAATCTTATATTATTTGATTCGTTCTATATTGTGTATTACCGAATTAATTTCGATAATCTTGGGGTTATTCTCTGGTAAATCTAATTTATCTTTTTTATTAAGGTTGAAAATTTTGAGATTTGAATCTTTCTTTTTGTATAATAGTTATACAATTAAAAGAACTTGCACCTCGAGGGACAAGTAAAAGTTTGTCATTTATTCTATTTAATAGAATTTTATATTTTATTTGATAGAATATATTTTCTACGATCTCGAGTAATAAAATGATTTTATTACTTGGTGTGTAATATCAGATGTTGACAATTCAAGAAAAGACTTAACTTATTAAAATAAAATGCGAGAGTGATAAACTATAAATGGAACCACATAATTAATAAGATGAAAATACCATTAGACATCTTCCGTATAAGTCCAATAGAATGTCATAGCCATTTGCGAAATATTTGATAAGTAATGGATCTGATGTTTTCTTTTAGAAGAAAATTATCCTATAACTTACACTAGAAGCGAATCTGATATTGATTTCAGAATTTAACATTGAACCATAGATCTAATATTTTTCTTAACTTACTACAATCAAGTTTTTAACTTGATTGATCTTCTATTATGAATTGTTCATAATATGCGTAACTGGTTTACAGAGCGGAAACTAAGTGAGCTGATTAAATGTTTGCCTTTTAAAGTATGACAATGGAAAAAAATTTATACTCAGAAATCTATTGTAGATTTGGATGAAACTTGTCTCTAATCATACTAATGGAATAATTAGGATCTCTTGGTTAATGTTAATACTAGACTTTGCATTTTGGCTATGAATACAAAATGATGTTTTCAAATTGTCTATTTGAGATCCATTGGGTTTTCTTTGTTTGAAGAGTTCCGTTATGGAATGGCTTGGAGTTTGTATTATACTAATACCGCAATTTGGTTTTTAAGCTTATAGAGCTTATTGTAGACTCAGAGGAGCTTTCCGAAATTATGTACTCTCTGATTTTGATAAAAATTAGATCGTCTGATTTTATCAAAATACAGATTCGAAATTCTTTCTACTTTTATATCTTGAACATTTTCATTATTAAGGTAATAATGATATGTTTGTTACGTAAAAGATTTATACAAGCCTTTCTATCTCCGTGAATGTAGTTGAAGTAGTCTCTGTTATATTTGATATAAAGTTTTATATTTGATATAAAACTAAGAGACTTATGAGATACTCCCATTAATCATGCATTAGAAGTTTTGATATTAATATTGTGCTTGTGGTTGTATGTATTGTATTGTGAATTTGATCTTTAAATACTTAGAAAACTCAGTAACTGTAATATGAATGTAGTTGGAGTAGTCTCTGTTATATTTGATATAAAGTTTTATATTTGATATAAAACTAAGAGACTTATGAGATACTCTCATTAATCATGCATTAGAAGTTTTGATATTAATATTGTGCTTGTGGTTGTATGTATAGTATTGTGAATTTGATCTTTAAATACTTAGATAACTCAGTAACTGTATTATAATAGCATCTGAGGATTATTGATGTAGAGCCTATGTTCTACATAATATGAATGATGTTAGGCAAACGAGATAATTGGGTTTATTGGACAAATTCAAAATGTAATAGCAGACCCACTGTAAGGTGCCTACCTTTTGAGTACTAGGTGAGCTCTTGAGGGTCATGTGTATACGATACACATTGAGATGTATATATGATACTGTGGATTGAGAATAGAGAAAGTGAGAGAAATTGTTAAGATTGGTGCTCAGAGTGTGATAAGCCGTGAATATTTAGTATTTAACGCCCCTTTAACTTAATATTTTATAAGTATCTCAAGTCTTGTGAGCGTTTTGATGTGTTTTAGGTTCGTTTTACAGATATAAATAACATCGGGACTCAATGACATCAAATTAGGATGAAACGGATGAACTGTGGAACAAATGAGGGTAAAATTAGAAACACAGCGCGCATCCCAACACTAAATCTGAGCGTCTCGACACAACTGAAGCAGAATACTTACGCGTCGCGACGCTGAACTCAGTACGTCGCGACGCGAACCATCCAGAGAGATGCCAACTCGTATCGCATGTGTGTCATGACTCTGGACTCAGAGCATCGCGACACTAAACCCATCATGTCACGACGTGAAACTCAGAGTGTCGCAACGCTCAACAGTACGCATTGGCGCATCGCGACACTGGAGCTTACGCGTCTTGATGCGCCCACGTGTTCCAGGTTGTTTTATAAACTTGCTGAAGAAAGAATTAAAGCCCCCATATAAGAGAGCTCGTTCTAAGCCCTAAAGACAAGTTTGGAGAGAGTTTAAAACCCTACTTTTAGAGCCTCCAAGGTGATCTTTGAGTGAAGGCAAAGAACAACAAGCATCATATAGCAATTGGTTTCAACATCAAAGAAGAGGAAGGCTTGATCTTCGATAAGAGTTTATTCTTTTCTTCTCTTTTATGATGTTTTGTTTAACATTGTTTATTTATTTAGAAATATTAGTTATGTGTTGTAACTAAATACATTATCTAGGGTTGTGATGAAACCCAATATTGATGATTTTATAAATTGAATTATTTTATATCTTGTATGATATTTTGATTTATTATATTGAATTTAGATCCTACTGCTTCTTGTTCATTGATCATCAATAAGATTGTTGTGGTAAATTTAGATGAACTTGAGAAAGAGATTTTAGGTTTAGCCTTAAATTCAATAGCACACGATCTCACTTTAAGGGATTTCCCTCCAAGATAGAAATATACCTATATGGCATAATCACCCCAACTTTGCATGGAAAAATAATTCTGGACAGGGACCACATGAAAGGAACAATCCTCCATCTGGATTCTAACAGCAGAATAAAGGGCAAGGGTATGAAAAGATGTTAGGAATAAAAGATTTGCTTACAGAGATGTTAAAAAAACAAGAAGCCAAATATGACGCTTTGTTTCAGAGTCAAGCAATATCTTTGAAGACACTGGAAAATCAATTTGGACAGCTGGCCAATGCTCAAAGTTCCAGACCGCAAGGCACCCTGCCTAGCGATACAGAACCAAATCCTAGAAATAGAGGGAAGGAATAATGTTAGGCTAAAATCCTAGAAATAAAGGGAATGAACAATGTTAGGCTATCACCTTGAAAAGCGATATTGTCATAGATAAATATGTTGGAGTCATAAAACCTAACGAGAAAATCCTGACGAGAAATGAGAGCAATGAAGTGGATCTGAAGACAAAGGATAAGGAAACAAGAGAAAGTGATTTAGAAAGATTAACTCTACCACCACTTTTTCCGCAGTGCCTCCAAAAACACAAGTTGGACAAGCAATTCGCTCGATTCCTGGAGATTTTCAAAAAGTTGCACATCAACATCCCATTTGTAGAAGCACTAGAGTAGATGCCCAGTTATGTCAAGTTCATGAAGGACGTTCTATCCAGAAAATGAAAATTGGGTGATTTCGAAATTTTAGCGCTTACAGAAGAAATGCAGTGCCATCATTCAAAGAAAGCTCCCTCCAAAACTAAAGGATCCTGGCAGCTTCATCATTCCTTGCACCATAGGGAACAATTATTTTGGTAAGGCTTTATGTGATTTGGGTGCTAGTATTAACTTGATGCCTTTATCTATCTACAGAAGATTGCAGCTAGGAGAAGCAAAGCCCACTTCAGTCACTCTCTAACTTGCTGACAGATCGCTCATATACCCAAGAGGAGTGGTAGAAGACGTTCTTATCAAAGTGGATAAATTTTTTTTCCCAGCAGACTTCATTGTGCTGGACATAGAGGAAGATAAAGACGTACATATCATCTTTGTGAGACCATTCTTGGCAACAGGTCGAACCATTATGGATGTGTAGAAAGGTGAGCTAACCATGAGGGTTTAAGATAAGAAATAACTTTCAATGTGTTTAAAGCCATGAAATTTCCAAGTGAAGAAGAAGAAATTGAGTGCTTTAGACTTGACCTCATAGAGAGTACCATCCAGAACACAAATGTGATGTAGTCATTAACTGAAAAACTTGAGGCATGCATTACTTACATGTCCAATAAAGATTTGGATGAGGAGATTCTGGAATGTATTAACTATCTTGATGCAGCTCCTCGAATCAGACCGACACCACATGTAAAAATCTTGGAACTACCGAAAAAAGGGCGAGTCAAACCCTTGGTGGAAGACCACCACAGCTGGAATTAAAACCACTTCCAAGCCACCTCAAGTATACATATTTGGAGGACTCTTCAACATTACCTGTTATTATTGCCTCTTCTCTAACTGTGGTGCAGGAGGATAAATTGCTACGAGTGCTACGGGAAAACAAGAGAGCTATTGGCTAGTCTGTAGCAGACATTCAAGGGATCAGTCTATCATTTTACATGCACAAGATCCTAATGAATGATGAATACACCACTACAGTGGAACATCAGCGAAGGTTGAATCTGATAATAAAGAAGGTAGTGAAGAAATAAATCATCATGTGGTTGGATGCATGCATCATCTACCCCATCTCTGACAGCTCTTGGGTTATCCCTATACAATGTGTACCCAAGAAAAGAGGGATGACTGTAGTCACCAATGAGAAAAATGAGCTAATTCTGACAAGAACAATAACTGGTTGGAGAGTATGTATGGACTACAGGAAGTTAAATAAAGCCAAATGAAAATATCATTTCCCATTACCATTCATTGATCAGATGTTAGATAGATTGGCGGGACATGAATACTATTATTTTCCAGACGGGTATTTAGGGTACAATCAGATAGCAATCGCTCCAGGAGACCAAGAGAAAACCACATTCACATGTCCATATGGTAACTTTGTATTCCGTAGGATGCCATTTAGGCTCTGTAATGCCCCCGCTACTTTTCAACGATGCATGATGGCCATCATTTCAGATATGCTAGAAAAAAGCATGTAAGTCTTCATGGATGACTTCTCAGTGTTCGGGGATTCATTCGATCACTTCTTGTAAAATTTGGGAAAGGTCTTGAAAAGTTGTGAGACACAAATCTAGTACTGAATTAGGAGAAATTCCACTTCATGGTGCATGAATGCATTGTATTGGGACATCGAATCTCACAGAAGGGTATTGAGGTAGATAAAGCAATGATTGAGACGATAGAGAAACTGCCTCCACCATCATCAGTCAAAAGGAATTCTTGGACACGCAGGATTTTACAGGAGATTCATCAAATATTTCTCCAAGATTGCCTAACCATTGTGCAACCTTCTGGAGAAAGACATGCCCTTCTATTTCACCAAAGAATGTCATCATGCTTATCCTGAAACATAAGTTGGTTTCTGCTCCCATTATAGTATCACTAGATTGAATACTTCCCTTTAAAGTAATGTGTGATGCAAGTGATTTTACAGTGGGTATAGTATTAGGACAACATAAGGAGAAGATTTTTCATACCATTTATTACGCTAGCAATACCTTGAACAAGGCCCAACTCAACAACACCACAACTAAAAAAGAGTTACTGGCAGTAGTGTTTGCCTTCGTTAAGTTCCCCTCTTATTTGCTAGGTCCAAAGGTGGTAGTTTACACAGATCATTCAGCCATCAAATACCTGATAGCAAAGAAGGATGCCAAGCCAACACCGATCCGTTGGGTGCTTCTACTGTAAGAATTCGATTTGGAGATCCGAGATAGGAAGGGGATAAAAAATCAAGTAGCGGATCACCTGTCGAGACTTGAAAATGGGGGTACAACTTGTACTGAGCTGACAATAAATGAGACATTCCCATATGAGCAGCTGTTTGCCACCATCCATAAGGAAGTCCTATAGTATGTTGACTATGTGAACTATATTGTATCAGGAAAATGGCCACTGGAATGGACACATCAGCAAAGGAATAAATTCTTTAATGAAGTCAAGCACTACATCTGGGATGAACCTTTCCTATTCAAACAATATGCTGATAAGTTATTGCGGCATTGTGTACCACAAGAGGAGGTCAATAGTGTCCTCCAACACTGTCATTCCTCTGTATATGGCAGACACTTCAGCGGGGATAAGACCACAGCTAAAGTGTTGCAATCAGGTTTGTTTTGGCCCACTTTATTTAAATATGCTCATATGTTTGTTCTTCAATGTGACATGTGCCAAAGGACGAGAAATATCTCAAGAAGGAATGAAGTTCCTCTCTAAAGCATCCTCAAAGTTGAGTTATTTGATGTATGAGGAATCGACTTCATGAGACCATTTGTTCCATCGCATGGAAACCTATACATTCTGTTAAGCAATAGAATACGTCTCCAAGTGGGTGGAAGCAACAGCACTGCCATTTAATGACTCTAAAGTGGTATTATAATTCCTCAAGAAAAATATTTTCACTCGCTTTGGAACACCTCGAGCAATCATTAGCGATGGTGGCACACATTTATGCAACAAGTACTTCGATGCACTCCCAGTTAAATATGGAGTTACTCACAAGGTTGCTACTGCTTACCATCCGCCGACAAGTGGTCAGGTCAAAGTCTCTAATAGAGAAATCAGAAGAATCCTAGAGCGATCCGTTAGTTTAACAAGGAAGGACTGGTATAGCAAATTGAATGATGCTTTGTGGGCCTACCTGACAGCTTATAAGACGACCATTGGAATGTCCCCATATCGACTAGTGTTCAGAAAGGCATGCCATTTGCCTGTGGAGCTCGAGCATAAAGCATACTGGGAATTAAAAAAATTGATTTTTGATCTTCAAGCAGCGGGATAGAAACGACTCTTCCAATTGAATGAATTAGAAGAATTTTGTCTCAATGCGTATGAAAATGCCAAAAATATACAAAGAAAGGACCAAGAAGTAGCATGATCAGAAAATAGTGCACAGATAACTGGAACTAGGGCAACATGTGTTATTATACAACTCAAGGCTAAAATTGTTCCCTGGCAAGCTGAAATCACGATGATCGGGTCCATTTATGATCACCCAAGTGTCATCACACGGAGCAGTTGAGCTACGTGACCCCAACTCCAGCAACACATTCAAAGTAAATAGCCAACGGGTCAAGCACTATTAGGGAGAACCCATCGAGCACCAAAAAGGAAGTCTCACATTGGCCGACCCAGTCTAGTAATCTGGGCATTCATGTCTGGCTGAAGACGTTAAACTTAGCGCTAAAGGGGAGGCAACCCACGCAAATTTTTAATTTTTTTTTTGTTTTCAAAATTTTTATTTTATTATTTTATTGCAAGAGATAATGTATGTTTTTAATTTTGTGTGTACTTTTGTAGGAAATAGCACCAAAGGAGCATTAAAGAAATAGCATAAGTTGAACCATCTAGTGCAGCTCGCGCGTCGTAATTCCCATTTTCACGTCGCGACACGCTCAAGACCAAAGCTGAAGCAGTAAGTTTAGGATCTTACGTGTCGCGACATGCATACCATCAAGTCGCGATGCGAAACCTTACGCGTCGTGACATATATTAACTCGTCACAACACGAAAAAGGCAGAACTGTGCAACACCTAATGTCATGTACGTCGTGACTTCAACACCTTGGAATCACGACGCGGAGACAAAGTTGAGCCTATGGAATCACGAGCATCACGACACAAGAATATTTCACACCGCAATACGTTAACCTAAATTACGAAACCCATAATTTTGAGGGCTATGTGGTGCGACGCTAAGATGTTAGCGTCGCGACGCACAACCGATACCAGCACTTAAAACAGTGAACACAACAAATCTTCTCACAAAAGCATTTCATTTTTCTCTTCTAAAACTCATACCTTTTCCTCAAAAACTCACTCAAACTCTCCCAACTCCATTTCCTTACTTCCCAAACACCTTTACCACGCTTCATTCCTCCACTACCCATGTGTGCCTCTGCTTCCTTCAGCTCGATTCCATCAATATCAGGTTCACACTTTTCTTCTTACTTTTTAATTACTGTTTTGTGCGATTTTGTTATTGTGGAAGTTGAATTATTTGTGAAGTGCGGGGGCGTAGTGTTTGGTTAGCCAATTTTACGTGCTTGCTTTGTGGAAACTTGGGTGATAGTTTATTAAAAACCAAAGAAACGAGGGAAACTCTGCTCAATTTTTATTAAAATCCTAATGGCACCAAAGAGATATTGCAGTAAAGTGGTCGCAACTTCATCTTATGACTGAGAAATTCATGTCAGCGACCGAGAAAAAACATTACGAGAATGGGATGGGACAAAAAGTCCCTATTATTGAGAGGGGATTTGATATTAACCCGGGGAAGTTTCCCCAAATTGACATAATTTTCACTGCCCGGCGCTAGCATAAGCTCTGCAGGCAGCCAACCCCCAGCATCTATTCCCATTGTTAGGGAATTCTACGCCAGTGCATATGAGCATGTGGCGTATCGGGTCATGGTTCGTGGACAACCAGTTGCATTTGACCGGTCCACAATCAATAGATTTTATAGGTTGCCCGATATAGAAAGTGATGAATATACAGCAGCCATCGAGCACCACGACATAGATCATCTCACGCGAACACTCTGCATTCCCAATGCAACCTGGGACACCAGCAGCAGTGAGAAATATGTAAAGATGAGTTCTAGGTATCTGAAATCGGCTGCTCGGGTGTAGTTCCATTTCTTGATGCGCACTCTTTTACCCGGCTCCTATATCACAAATGTTACCAAGGACCGAATGATTCTGCTGTACACTCTACTCGAGGGTCACTCTATCGACGTAGGCGGGCTAATATCGACAAATATACTATAGGCAGCCAACTTTGCATAGGATGGCCTTTATATTGCAGTCTTATTACCAATCTTTGTGCACTAGCTAGGGTACCTATAGACCCAAAAGAAGAATTGATGTACCCCATTACTGCACTAACTACTCGAATTGTTCAGCAACTTCGAGCAGAGAAGACACCACCGGCCAGCTCCTCAACAGCACCTGCACAGCCACAACATCAACCTCAACTCGTAAAAGGGATCATCTCAGCAATGCTCCATGTCACAACGCTTGGAACATGTGGAATCTAGTGTTGAATTCCTGGTACATAACAGCCTAGCTACAACACAATTACTCTAACAACTGGTTATCCATCACAACTTCATCACTGATAAAATTCTTATGTTCCCACATATTTCGGAGACCACCATCGATAATGATGATGGGGTAGATGTATGACTAATCCACGATAGTGTTGTTCCCTAATCTCTTATTTTATTTTGCATTGCATTAGGGACAATGCCATGTTTAGGTTTGGAGGTGGGTTGTTTGTTTATTTTTATTGCTTGCTCTATCCAGTTATTTCTTGCATACCTTGTTATGTTTGTTGCATGTTTACTTTCTTCATGTTTTAATTCTTGCATATTTTAAAAAAAATTTGCCTGATGATAAGGTTGTTTGCTTAGTGTGAAGTTTTAGGAAAAGATAAGGGCTAACTTCGCTTTCATCCTAGACTTTGAGTATATTATCTAGGTCAGAATCGTATGCACTAGAAAAATGTTCTATAACAGTGAGATACTAAGGAATTAACAAAGTGACTAGTTGAAAGAATCAGTGAATGATGAATGACTGTTTGCCTGGATATATGTTTCTGTATGTATTTAATAATGATAATAATTAAGTTTCTACTTAGTAACCGGATATCTTACCTCATTAAGCATTGATTGTTCGCGTCAAACAGTAGAGCTTTTAACATTTGAGATCCGAGCAATTAAGTATGTAGGGGTGTCTTAACACCTAGTTTCCTAAAGCCAACTGGTTTGGGAGTCACTGGCCCAAAGCTCGTTACAAGGATTGAAGATGTACTATTTAAAAAAAAATTCATAAGAAGTCGTGCATACCACACTAAGTGCATATAGATGGATAGAACAATCATTTAGATATTCAGGTTGGTTAGACCCATCGATTACTGAGTTTTGAGACAAAATCACCAAGTTAATTTACTTATGATAAAAGCTGTGAACATATATATTTACACACACACACTTGGAGTTTGATTTAGACGGTTTATTCAAAAGATTGGATTTTAGCTATAGTATGAATTTTGAAGGTTCCTTTGACTTCGTTGTTGGACATTCTCTGAGTACATTATGTATATAACTACCATTATTGTTTATTTTATCTTTTTCTTTAGTTTTGTGTGATTTCATGTGCATTTGATTGACGTTTGTAGGTATCATCGCTGTAAACCCTCACGAGACTATAACTCGTCCACTAGGGACACCTAGGGGTTTAAAGGCTTGTTGCATACGCTAAATGCAATCGTGATCCCTATGAAAGTGGCTTAGGTTAATTAATCATAGTTTGTTTATTTCATTTTATTTTTGTTTGTTTTGCTCGAGGACTAGCAAAATGTTAGGTTTGGGGGGGTGTGATAAGCGGTGAGTATGTTAATATTTACCATTTTAACTTAATATTTTATAAGTATCTCGAGTCTTGTGAGCGTTTTGATGTGTTTTGGGTTCATTTTACATATATAAATAACATCGGGACTCAATGAGATCAATTAAGATGAAACTAATGAAATGTGGAACAAATGGGTATAAAATTAGAAATACAACATGCGTCGCAACACTGAATCTGAGCGTCTCGACGTAGCTAAAGTATAACACATGCGCGTCGTGACGCTGAACTTATCGCGTCGTGACGCGAATCAACCAGAGAAATGTTAACTCGTATCACATGCACGTCATAATGCTGGACTCAGCGCATCACGACACTAAACCCATCATGTCGCGACGTGAAACTCAGAGTGTCGCAACGCTCAACAGCATGCATTAGCGTGTTGCGACGTGCCCATGTGTTCCAGGCTGTTTTGTAAACTTGCTGAAGAATGAATTAAAGCCCATATATAAGAAAGCTCATTATAAGCCATAGAGACAACTTTGGAGAGAGTTTAAAACCCTACTTGCAGATCCTCCAAGGTGATCTTTTAGTGAAGGCAAAGCACAACAAGCATCATATAGTAATTGGTTTCAACATCAAAGAAGAGGAAGGCTTGATCTTCAATAAGAGTTTATTCTTTTATTCTCTTTTATGATGTTTTGTTTAACATTGTTTATTTACTTATAAATCTTAGTTATGTGTTGTAGCTAAATACATTATCTAGGATTGTGATGAAACCCAATATTGATGATGTTATAAATTGAATTATTTTGTATCTTATGTGATGTTTTGATTTATTATATTGAATTTAGATCTTAATGCTTCTTGTTGATTGATCATCAATAAGATTTTTGTTGTAAATTTAGATGAACTTGAGAAAGAGATTTTAGGTTTAGCCTTAAATTCAATAGCACACGATCTCACTTTAAGGGATTTCCCTCCAGGATAGAAATATACATGTAAGGCGAGTGTAACCATAATTGGAACTTGACCTTAATGAATTTGGGGTTTCTTAGTTAACATAGAAATATAGTTAACTAAGTACTTTGAATATTTACATTAGACCATCGAAAGATACTTGTGGATACATTTGTGTTCAAGGTTAATAAGCCAGCATATTACACAAGTATATGGTAATCAGTTCATCTTTAGAATAATATTGGGAGGATTCACAATCCTGGATGCTTTCATATCATTGATTAATTTTGAAATCTATCATACTTTTATTTATTTGTTTTAGATACGATTACCATCCAACCAATAATTATAATCAAATTTCAATTAGATACTTGTAGAAATTAGCTTCAATAATTAATAACATAAGTAATAAGTTCTCGTGGGACGATACATTCTATACTACTTGAGCAATACATGCACTTGCGTAATGTGTGTAAATCACGATCAGAGTGCCAATCCATATCGTATTTTTGTTCGGTTCATGAATACGAACATTACCATTTTCCATAATATTACTTATTTATGGTCACACCCCTTGTCTTTTATATACGAATTCGATCTAATATCGATTATATTGAAACAAAATCATTTTTAGTGATATTTAAATATTAGAAAAATACCTGAGGATTTATAAAGTAGTGCGCAGTTACAACGTGTTGGGTTTCTAGTTAGTCCCAAGATCGAATTTCTAGCAAGAAATCATGTGTGAATACTCAAAATAAATATGGCGAATCATACTTACATTGATCGGTTATGCGATGCGTCGAACACAAAAAAATTTCTCCTCCAAGGAAGCTCTCGGCAGTGGGCTGTTTTTGTTGTCCAAGATTTTCGGTCATCCTTCCATTGATGCTCCAAGCTCCAAGCTTTGCAAATGGTGATTCCAAGCTTATGGGTTTATTTCCCTATCACTTTGGATGACTCTTCATGTGCTAGCATTGGAAAGATTTGCCACAAATCTTCCATTTACTTCTTGTTATTTTCGGCCTAGCCAAGAAAATGGAGAGGGAAGAAGTTTGTCCATTGGCCGATTGTTGGAGAGAGAGAGAGGAGGAAGTGTGTTGTTCTATTTTTGGTTTTCAAAACCTAAATGAACTTATCCAAAAGTGTTACCAAAATTTTGGTATTAGGCTTTCAAAAAGTCAAACCAAAATTTGGAGCCAAAATGGCAATAAATGCCTTCCAGTTCACATCACTCATTAATAGTGACTGGTTGTCAATCACTCAAAGTGACAAGACATCCATCACATGAATGACGAGTGATGTGACGCGTGACGTGACTTGTGGGCCGCACTTGAATTCGAAATACGAGTGGGCCCGCAAACACTCCCGGGCTCGGGTTCGCTAATTCCGAATTAATGAATTTTCCGTTACGACGTAATTAAATCAGATTTAATTAAATAATTATGCCTAGCAAAATTACTATTCACGTCGCTAGCGAATTAATTCTAAATTAACTCGTTTGCCCGAATTAAAATCTAATTTTAATTCCGCGTCGAAATCCAATTTCGTATAATATATCGAATATATTATTTTATCGATTAATTCCAAATTAATCGTTCTCTTTTTAAATAATATTTTATCCCAGATAAAATATCTCTGTAATTAATCCCAGATTAATAAAGTACGAGTCATACGTCATCGGTGAATCTTCGGGAAGCGACCCATGAGATCCCCGGATATGTTGGCAGTAAATCCGGTCGTCGGACTATCCGAACACGTACGTACCTAGTACTATATTTTTACCGATTTACAAGACATGGTTGGCTTCTAGCAAAGCACCGTGCCTACCCAATTCTAAGTATTGAGTAATTAAAATAAATAATTTTATTTTAATTGTCCGAGAAAAATTTTTGAAATCAAAAAATTATAATTTTCCGCGTTCTGCTGCGTTACCCGGTATACCCCTAACACATAGCCTTCCTTCATCCTTCCTAGACTTGAATTTGTGTTAGAGCTCCCTTCATTCTTCTTCCAAACTTCGTATAAGATCACAATCCCCTCACTCTCTCTTTTCTCCTTCTTTCTTTTTTTCTTATGTCTTCTTATTTCTTTCGTTTTTCTCATTATTTCTCACGTTTCTCTCTTTCTCTCAAATGTTAGGGATAAATGAATATTGTCTCTATTTATAATAGGGCTGAAATGGATAATTAGTAATGTTTTAATTTTGATGATAAATGTAGAATTAAATCACCCTATCGTAGATTGATAGTGGTGGTCTCACTAGCTACCCATGTTGTAGTTACGCGTGCTGCTCATCTATAACCTTGGACTCACGTGTTTACATATCTGGTGTTGGTTCCCACACTAAGGCACTACTACCAAGAACTAATTGGATTACCTCTTCCAACTTTACTCCTGATTATTTTCCGTCTATCGATCATACTACCTTTTATTATAAACTCCTCTAGGGTCAAACTCTCTGAAAACTCTATCATGCTACCTCTATGATTCTTCCTATTAGTCTTTGTTGTTTAACCGTCTTAAGTCGTTACTCCCCTGGAAAGCTCTACATCAACTTGGATTCATTAGAGCATCTCTTCATTAATATTTTTGGTTCGAATGTTACTCTCCTACTAGTTCTTCCATCCTATTATAAATGTGGCTCTTTATAGATCATATCTCTAACTCTTGGGGTCGTTCTACTCTGGATCCTTACTTCTTTAGGCTTTTACTTTCTCGAAGGTTGTCTGTTCTACGATAGGGCGATTTATTTCTTTTAGATCTAGCTAGACATACTGTGAATTCGATTCACTCTATCTCATTCAAAATATTATGATCTCATAATTTTTATCTAGGTTCTGTTGAACTCATTGGTCTGGCTATTTAGCCATCTCGTGATCTCCACATACCGTCAAATATTATTCTTTAATTGTTCAAATTCTTGCTGAGCTCTATGCCGGGGGTGACTACATGATTTTCATGTCTAGCTAGATGTTTGAATGCTTACCAGAGTCGGGCTTCTGGGGGGAAGAATCACTTGTCGTTCCATTGGAAGCTGCATCGACTATTCCATATCTCAAGGTTCCTTAATCTTTATCAATTATCAAGAGGTCTTCATTTACTTACTATCTTCAAGCTATATTATCTGTGTCACTACACGCACTGAACTTCCTTGTTACTAACAGTATCCTTATGTAATGTTTCCATATCCTATCTCTTGGCTCTAAGATGTGTTGCCGAGGCTAGTGGTGATTCGTCTTATGAGCTACTATCTAAATATCTTATCATCCCTATAGATCACGACTATTGCACTCTGTCTTACTGTCCGTACTGGTACTCTTATTACTCCGAGTGTCTCTATCCTCATGGGTCTGTCTATTTAAACTCAGACGGATTCCTACTAACATCGGTCTGATCTAAGAATCCTTACTTATGCTACCAACTGCCATATTTGTTTATGTTAGGTTCTCTTTTTGGTCTCTTGCTGGGTGAACTATCTCTCATTGTTCGCTACTTGTATCTCAAAATGTATCACTATGGGCACAAAGTTTTCTTATGGTTATCTCTATTTATGCTGGGAAGGGCTGAGACAAGCATCTTACGTTTCGACAGACATCGATACCCTTATTCCAGTATTTCGTGTCCTGGTGTAGTCTATACTCATGTAGGATAGGTATGAGATAGACTTCGTCAGGACAACTTCCTTAACTGGTATCAATGAGTGGCGGGGATTTTGGTAGGTCAGACCTTATCTATATCAGTTTCTTTGGTTAAGGAAACTAGTCATTTCTCTTTACGGCCTTCTCAGGCTTACTCTGTTCTCCTTACTACTATAAGTCTTGGTACTTCCTTATTATCTCATTATGTATTTCTACCTCTTATTGTCTCTTCATTGCTTTAAGCATCTACACAACATTCCTTTATTTTCTTATAGTTTTCTCTTACTCTTTTACCCTCCTGGTGGACAATATTGGAACTTTACTATATAGTTTCATAACTTATCTTGAACTTTTACTAATAAGTCAGGATGATTATGAAAGGATTTTCAACTTGAATAAATAATATATTTACTTTCATAAGGAATGATATTCGAATAGCTTGAGAATTCTTACTAACCTTTCTATAGAACTTTGAGGACGTACTCGAGGATCGGATACATGATAGGTAGTGTCTCGTATACTAGTGTCTCGGGCATACTACATATACAAGACCCTCGTCTGCCTACTGCAGTCACTAACTCCCTATACCACACTCTGATACCATCTTTGTAACATCCCTTTCGCAGAGATGCAAATGGCAGGGAATATGCCACCTTATCCACCTTAGCCTCTGACTTTCTAACTCTGGTCAACTCCATTAATCTCAATTTATACATGATCTCATACTTGGGATCATAACCTAACTTAATAACACAAGGTCCACTTAACATTCATATCTATATACTCAAAATATAATTGTTTTACAACCATGTTATTGACACTTTAATACATAAATCATACAAGCTGACTGTATTACTGTCTGACATAAAACTTTACTTTGACTATGATTGATCATGTTTCTGATTTGACCTGGTGGACTCGATACCCTAGTGACTGCCATCAGTATCCATCCTCTCGAGCTCGTCCTCTGAGTAACATGCAAAATAAGAAACTAGAAGTGGGGGGTTAGGTCGTTTGAACGATCTAGTGAGTGGGCGGTTTAAAAAAAATACTTATGAAATCTATTATTGTAAAACTGAAACCTTTCCAGAAAGCTGTCTTTTATGAAAATTCTTTCTTTTCTGAAAATCAAATCTCTTTATATGAAATTTTCTAGAAATTTTTAAAAATTTGAATTCCTTATAAAACTGTTTCTTGAAAGCTCTTTCATAATTGGGGCGTTACGTATTGTCATTCCCCTATACACCTAACCTAGTGGTTTTAGGACGTTACATATCGTCGTCCCCTAAGTCACTGAACTAGAGCCATGAGTGCTGATCTATGCTACTACCTGATCCTAAAACTAGGGTCTAGGGGTGTTACGTATCGCTATCCCCCTAGCTCTGAATCTAGGATCCAGGGGTGTTACGTATCGCCGTCCCCCCAGTCCTGCTCTACATGTGCACATGTTATCCGTCAACTCCATAAGTTACAGCCAGAGGTGGATTTTTTCATCATGCCTCCAAAAATCATAAAATCATGCTTTTAAAATCATACTTCTTAAAATATTTTTGTTTTCATGAAATAACTGTAATAATATCGGCTAACGCCTTATGTGCGTAAAAATAAGTCTTTACTTAAAACAATATAAATGAAAAGTCTACTTAAAAAGAGAGTGTCCACTCACCGATTAACCTTATTACCATAGATCCTAGATGGGACTGGGAAAATTCTTGCGGAAAAGTTAACCCATCTTGTATCTGAGTATAGTTAGCATATTTAAATGAAGAAGCTAATCATTATAAAGAATGTAGTGCTTTGATGTATGCTAATATGAAACCCTTGGAGTGCCCTCTAACTTTTAGAATGGAATTGAAATGGTTAAAATGTTATTGAGAAAATGGCCTTACATCGCGATGCCAGACATTTAGTGTCGCGATGCCCACTCGGGCATAACCGAGGTAGAGAGCATCCTCTGCTCCACGTCACAACGTTAGATGCTGGATGTCGCAACGCCCACTCGAGCAGGGCTGAGACAAAGAGCTTCCTCTGTTTCACGTCACGATGTTGGGTGTCGTGACACTCACACGATAAAACTGAAACAAAAGCCATCATCCTCGTATGCGTAGCAACGTTAACATGTTGGCATCGTGACGTTCGCCTGTTTTTAGGCTCAATCATTAACTCCTCAATAACATTCTCCAAAACAAACCCAACCCCACATTTTATATAAACTAGATTAACCAGCAACACTCTAATCATCAAACTTTTAACCTTCTATTATCGTCACAATATCCAATTTTCATATACTTCAATTTAGTTTCAAATTTAGGATTCCTCACAACATCAACTTATTAATACAAAAACCCAAATGACATCAACATCTAATTAATCATCATACAATAATCATCAAATCCTCAAAACTCAATATATAAAAATTTTGGTTCAAGTCCTACTCACATTTAATCATGTTCTTTCTTCTTCTTTGAAGTCCAATGGCCTTCCTCCATCTTTCATAGACTTGAATTTATGTTGGAGCTTCCTCCATTCTTCTTCCAAACTTCTTATAAGATCACAATCATCTCACTCTCTCCTTTCTCTTTCTGCTTTCTTTCTGCTTTCATCTTATTTCTTTCTTCTTTCTCCTTCTTTCTCACGTTTCTCTCTTTCTCTCAAATATTGGGGATAAGTGAATAGTGTCTTCCTTTATAATAGAGCTGAAATGGCTAATTAGTAATGTTTTAATTTTGAAGAAAAATCAGAGTTTTGGAGAGAAATGTAGAATTTTCTAGATAGGTCTGCAGGTACTATTCACCCAAAATTTTGGTTTGTATTTTTGACATGTTTCTGATTCGAATTTGAAAAAATATTTAACGCGGAAGTTGTAGGTCTCAGTCTTAACTTTTCGACGATATAAAGTTCAAATCGAAGTTCATATGAAAGAGTTACGGCCTAAATACCATGGGCTGTCTGGACTAGAACATAAGTAACTTCCGTACCGGAACTGCAAGGGATTTGTCAAATATCCAAAAAGTAATTTCATGAGCCCACACATACTTTTTCATGATTATATATCAGATATTATACCATCCATAACTTAGTAGTTGTCGGAAGAGTCGTTGGAATTACTGGGGTGTTACAACAATGGAGAAAAACAAATAGGCTGTCACAATCTAAAGTTCACCAACACAATTGGGACTATTGCACGATGTGACACTCCTCAGCATTACACATGCTGGACGAAGATACCAGAGCGGACGCGTTATGGCTTGCTCACGGTTTTGCCAGTAAATATCATTTTAAGCATCAATTTTAGTTTTTATTTTTTAAATGAAGCATTTAACTATTTTTTTATGCAGGAGTGGTTCGACGTTGCCTTAACTGCTCCGAATGTGGTCAAGTACGTTGACCAGTGCATCGGTAAGGCATACTCGAACTACCGCACGAAGAAACTCAAGCCAATCTTCGACGAGAATTGTGCGGATAATGTTATTTCCCATTGGCTGCATGACATTTCATTTTAAAATAAAATAGCGACTTCTTTTTTGTACAAATTTTATTAGCGAAACAAGGTAAACCGACATAATCTGCAGCCCTTTTTTGTGTATCGCGATGAACACTCCAAGGTAAGTGGATATACATTTTTTTTGTAAAATTTAAACACTTGTAAATTATGTTCTTATAGTAATAGAATTCGGTTTTTCCTCATACACACTCTTCAGTGATCAGAGAATCACCACACATAGAAAAATTAAATTTTTTTTAAAAAAAAAAAAAAACCATGTTTACTTCATATTTTTAAAATTTCACTCTCGAAGTGACAACAATAAAAACACTTTCAGTTTCAGCTTCGTCGTCTCAGCAACAACAGAGAGAACTAAAGAATGTGTTTGTGTTTTTATTTTTTGTTTTTGTTTCCTCTGTTTTTGATATGATGCATCTTTTCCTTTATTAGTATGCACTGTTCATGCTGTTTGTTGTAATCTTTTGTTTTAAATGATTCTGATTCAAGAATATCAAACTGGGTTGTTTTCAGATTTAATATTTATCCACACTCTCTCCTTGAAATTTCATCTTCAATTCACTTTTTGCTCTGTTTCCTCTGATTTCAGAAATTATATTCGATGAAGAAGCTTTAGCCTCAAGTGATTGAGACAGATTTAAAGAGAACAATTCTTAAAAGAAAAAGAAATCATGCCTTATTTAAAATTATATTTTCTTACAATAACAATATGCTAATTCTTAATATTAGCAAAAAGTGGATCGGAATATAATCCTGTGAGCATCTGCTTTGAAACATGCAGATTCGCAGCTTCTGTGTAATGTGTCCCATCCCAATTCACATACTTATTATTCATTTTTTAGCATGGTTCCCCTGTAATATGGGTGTCATTATCCGTGATACAACAACGAGGACTACCCAAGTTCAATTTTGGTGGACCACCGCTTCCGCAGCAAGCCATTATAGGTTGCTCAAAACCTACAAGAAGAAAAATTGTGAATTAAGATGAATAATTGTTCGAATTCTATCGCCGAAAGTAGTTTGACATACCAACCATATTGGGAATAATTTTTAATAAGGTCGAATTTTATGGTGTATATATCAACATATGTGATAATTGAAGCTTTAAAATCTCTGCGAAGGGTTTTTACAGAGATCATGAAGCTGCTGATTAAAAAATTGAGCAGCTTGGTTGGGCCCGCTGGCACATAGCTTTGATCCATCTCTTCCATAAGCATTTGAAAAATTTTCCAGTTGCGCCGGCAACCTTATACGGTAAGCACCCAAGAGGGCCGGCCCCTTGGTCGTATAGTCTCTGGAAATGACAATGTATGTACCAAGAAATTAAAGACTGAGATTATACACTTGTTTGAATACTAAACAAGTGTCGCTTAATCTAACCTTTAACCCCTTCCCAAAAGAATCTTCTGCTGGAAGGTTTTCTAACATTTTCACCTGCAATTATGACGTAAATTCGTTAATGCAATGAGGGATTAAATATGGTTTAATTATAGCTTAAAAATTCTAAGATATCCAAGTATTCACCTTTAACTAGTAAATCGTGAACCCCGAGTCTTGAATTCAACGAACTGTTTGACTTGATCATGTAAGCTAAGTATTTTGTCTTCCTAGTAATTTACTTACAGTTGATCAATGATAAGCCGGCCGTCACAGCGTCTTCCAATGAAATGACGAATTGTAGTGAGTTGGTGCAGGCAGCATCATCTGTTCCAGTGTCAGAGTTTGAATCACCAAAGTTGAAAAAAGCTGGATAATTTGAATTTGCCTTGGCTAAAATGATGAAAATTTGGAAAATCAAGAACTTGATAGTCATCCTGGTTGCAAGCTTTATCTTTAAGGGCCGATTAAAGAAAGAGAGAGTGTTTATGTACATTTTAATTCCCTTTGAATGCCTTTTAATAATTAAATAAGGGGAGCCAACATTTAATTGATGGATTATACAACCCATGTAAAGACTCCACTGGACCACACCTATCAGTTAGCTATGTGTTGAATTGTTGATCATAAATTCAAAACTCGGAAGTCATTTTCAGAATCGCTTCCGTTTTCTTATCATGATAAGAAATAAAATAATTGCACATATGAATTTTTTCATATTGTGAGTGAAAAAAAAATGATAATTTTCCTAAAATTTATGATGGAAATTGATACATGTAAGGTGGAAACTGACACATAACTAGCAGTTTCAGATGTAAATTGATACACAACCAACATCTTCCGTAGAAATTGATATACTTTAAAAAATTTTAAATTTTATTAAACTATCGTCAAACTTCCATGGAAGAATCATAATTTCTCTATTGGAATTTTGCGTATGACATTTAAAATGTACTATTTTCAATTTTTGCTAGCAGAGTTATGTAAATTTAGTCATTTTACCGTAGGTATCTGAAAAACGGGTCAATTTATCTATATATAATGTCCCCTTAGCTTGTATTTTATGGATTAAATCGAGTTTTGTGAGGCTTTAATGTATTTTTCGTGTGATTTGTAGGTCGGAATTGTAATAAGAGTAAGTCAGGCACGTCGGGCGAAGATTTGGAAAATTCGAAGTGAAAGTCAGCCTCCTTCTAGACTTCAGGGTGTATAGTGCGACGCTGCTCTTTGCGGCACGCCGCTCCCTAATGTATTTTGGAGGCATAATGTAAATTTTAGCTGCGGCGCGACGCAACCCATCTGCAGCCCTACATGGCCAAGGAAGATTATCAGACAAAATCTCCTTCAGTTGTGTGGCGCGACGCAACTCCATGTGCTTCGTAACTCGAGCATGTTTCCTGATTTTATTAGAACTACGACTTCTTTAGAGGGAAAGTCCCTAACAGTTCAAGTAAAAGAACAAGTTTGACTTTAACATAAAAGATCATATTTTTGGAGAACACAAAGGGGAGAAAAACACCCAAAACAAGGCGAGAAATCAAGACTCAACTTAAACTGAAGATTGAAGCAGATGACCTCCCCATGTGTTCTTCCTTCCATTTATTCATTCAGTTTTATTTATGAATTATTGTCTTGTTATAATGATGTGTGCTTATTGAAGTTCATGTGTAACTAATTCATTAGTTTAGGGTTGTAATGGATCCAATATAAAATATTTAATTTAATTTATATATTTTTATTCTTTTGAGTGTAGTATTGGATTATTTATTATCCTCCATGCTTATGTGTTCCATTTCCTGGACACCAATAGGATAATCGTAATAAACCTTAAGGAATTTGGAAACGGGATATTTATTTTAGCCTTGAGAATTAATAGCGTGTGATGTATTCATATAATCGATTTCAATGCAGGATAGGAATATACCTATAAGGCATGTGTAGCCAATATTTGAACTTGAATTTAATGAGTTTGACTTAAATTAAATATTAGGGAATTGAACTAAGTTGGTCGTTTCTACCTGACCATCGGAAGAGGTTTATAGATAATTTTATGTTCTAAGTTAGTAATCCCTAATAATTGCTCAATTGAATGAAAAGCGCAAAATTCTATTAGCGTACTTGGTGAAATTACAATCTTAGGTTTTTATTCACATAAGTTTTCTGAAAAAATTTAATTTCTGCATAGTTTAATTAGTTAATTTTAATCAACAAAATCCTTTAAATCAATATTTTAATTTTAGTAAAATGAATCTAATTATAGTCATTAATAAGATTAATAATAATTTTATGTGGGTTCGATCTTTTATATTATTTTAAAAATACGTGCACTTACATACTATTTAAAATCGCAATTAAAAAGCTTGCTATGGTGACAAGAAATCGGTTATTGGGTCATCTTTAATGTTAACAAATTATTTTCGTATTTAGTTTCTTTGAAGGGATTGATAGTTGTCACCACATTTATTTTGGCACCTTTTAATTAGAAAAGTGTACGTGTTCTGCAATGAATTGGCAGCATATGTTTTGTTTGTAAAAAAAAAAAAAATTTATAGTAATATTTTTAAAAGCCTAATATTTATGCCATTGTTTTCAAATCTGGTCCGTCTGTGGTAAGATTTATGTCATTAAACAGTAAAATAACATGTAAAGAACATATCACAGTCAATATTACCAACCAATCTATGTAAAACCCTAAAACTTAAAATTTGAAGAAAAACCTGAGATTATGAAAACGAATCCAAGTCGAGATCTCTCTGTCCTTAAGAACTTATTAGCATCCGTCTCTGGTGCTTTACGAATTCGAAATGGCCAATGTTCTCCCAGGATTCATTGGATACTTCTTGTTCAAGGAGCACTCCTTAACAAGTGTTTGAACTTGGAATATGGTGGAACTCTCTCTAAAAAATAAATGGAAAAACTTGACTCTAAAATTCGGATTGTCTTTCTATCTCTTGTATTTGGATATGATGCCTCTTTTATAAGGCATGGAAGGGTGTCTATAGGGCACCCCTTGGGGTGGGGTGCAACCCTCCAAAGGGTTGTACCCCTCTCATACACCCATTACATCCAAAAGACATAAACATCTCGAATGAATATTAGAAGAATTTCCAACAATCCCACACAATTTTTCAAATATTCATGGAGACACTTGAGAGAGTTACCATGAACTAAAGCTGCATCGAAATAGGTAGCTTTCGCCTTGAACCTTTCCTAGTGAATGACAATCGGATTTACTTGGCAAACCAGTGACCCATAGTCTTGAACTGTTCTGCTGTTGGTGTAAACCAAGACAATTGCCAACACACAGCTTTAATTCGACCATTTTCCCGTTCTACGATTGTGTTCATTTTGGCCCTGAATAACAGTCCTGGATTCATCAAGTACTTAAGGGTAACCCGCCTTTAAAAGTTCCCATGGAAGCGGTCTCACTTCTTACTTGAAATGAGTGATCTACTATCAAGAGGTAATCTATCTTTACCCTTGTAGACGCTGGTTTTCGCCCGAGGTCTACAATCGAGATTTCGTGAGGATGAGGCACTAGCGATCCTGCAAAACAAAGATGTAGAGTGAGCGGGAGTACTGCCCACCGGTGTGGTGGGTGCCGGTGGCACTCCGACGCCCAAGTCAGTAAATGAACAAAGGTAATTGTAGATGGAAGGTCAAGGTTAGATGCTACCTTGAACTCCGTTGAATGCCGTGAGGGCGGTAAGTGGAAGGAGTGGCAAGCTTGAGGATGTCCCAAAGCTATGGGTAAGAGAGCTAGAAGTTGGATCTGATTGAGCTATGAGAGTCTCTCTTCCCGCTTGGAAACTCATTTCCTATATATATTATGCTTAAGTAACGTGTGCCTTTATTGCCGTTTGATTGCTTGTCCGTTGGGTCGTGATAACGGTTGACTTCATGAGGGAGTTTTTATTGAGTTTGCCCGTTTGTAGGCTGGCAACTGTTGAGCTTATGAATGTGTTTATGAATTTAGGCATTATGTGGGCCGGCCTCTTGATGGTCCTTCGGTTACTGGTGTCGGTGATCATCGGGCATGGGCCGACATTATGTCTTTGGGGTTTGATTAGGAGGCTTCAGGGGTGCATTCAATAGTGGTCCTGGAGCAAAATGGCGAAACTACCCCTGGACCAAATTTGGCCCAAACAGTTTGTCCCCTACTCTCTAAGTCAAGGAGTCATTGGCTTGGAGAGTACTTGACGCATGTGTCGTAGGTGTACTCGAGCGTTGATGTTGCATATTGATTGAGCCAAACGAATGTTAAGTTATGAACTTGTCTCTACAGGAGTTATTGGGGAAGTACCCAATCGACCGAACCAGATGATGGTCGGGATAATGAACTTGACTCTACCAGAGCCATTGGGGAAGTACCCAATCAATTGGACCAGATGAAGGCCAGGTTATAAGTCACATGACATGAGAGTTCCATATCTACAACTTGACTCGACATGATTTCATAGGGGATGTCCTCGGTCGTCTGGACTTTATGAGGCCAGGAAGATATATCATACGACATGAGTAGTCCATGTCTAAACTTGACTCGACATGAGTCTATGGGGGATGTCCCTGGTCGACTGATCTAGATAAAGATTCAGGATATAATTCACTTGACATGTGTAATCCATGTCTACAATATGACTCGACATGAGTCCATGGGGGATGTCCCCGGTCGACTGGACTTGATGATTCCAGGAAGATATAAGTCATACGACATGTGTAATTCATGTCTACAACTTGACTCGACATGAGTCCATGGGGGATGTCCCCGGTCGACTGGACTTGATGATTCCAGGAAGATATAAGTCATACGACATGTGTAATTCATGTCTACAACTTGACTCGACATGAGTCTATGGGGGATGTCCCCGGTCGACTGATCTAGATAAAGATTCAGGATATAATTCACTTGACATGTGTAATCCATGTCTACAATATGACTCGACAAGAGTCCATATGGGATGTCCCCGGTCGACTGATCTAGATAAAGATTCAGGATATAATTCACTTGACATGTGTAATCCATGTCTACAATATGACTCGACATGAGTCCATGGGGGATGTCCCCGGTCGACTGGACTTGATGATTCCAGGAAGATATAAGTCATACGACATGTGTAATTCATGTCTACAGCTTGACTCGACATGAGTCTATGGGGGATGTCCCCGGTCGACTGATCTAGATAAAGATTCAGGATATAATTCACTTGACATGTGTAATCCATGTCTACAATATGACTCGACATGAGTCCATAGGGGATGTCCCCGGTCGACTGATCTAGATAAAGATTCAGGATATAATTCACTTGACATGTGTAATCCATGTCTACAATATGACTCGACATGAGTCCATGGGGGATGTCCCCGGTCGACTTGACTTGATGATTCCAGGAAGATATAAGTCATACGACATGTGTAATCCATGTCTACAACTTGACTCGACATGAGTCTATGGGGGATGTCCCCGGTCGACTGGACTTGATGAGTCCAGGAAGATATAAGTCATACGACATGTGTAATCCATGTCTACAACCTTTATGTGTGTTGCGTTTAATGGCACTACTCCTTGATGTCAATCTACATCATGTCGAATGAGTCATCTGATAAATGATACGTATTTATATGTGTAGTATCCAATGGGCATCCCCCAGACCATGGCATAAGCCAAATAAGCAAAATGATTGCCAAAGCCCAACAAGACACAACGCTTCCCACGCTTAAAAATGCTTGGCAAAATCATGCATGGAAGACGCAAAACCCATGCAGACCCCACTAGCCACTCGCGCAAGACCAAGCCCGCTGATTTAAGATTCTAGCCCTAGCCCATTTGCGCTTCGGATCTCACTCAAAGGAGCCGACGATAGACATGTAGGCCCATAAACCATAGGAAATTCGAAGCCCAAAATGGACACATGCTTGCCACGCTCAAAAGTACGAAACGAGCTTGAAAGAGTAGGCCCATTTGACGCTCCCCATCTCCCACACGCAGACCAAATGACCAAGCACATGATTTGATGGCTCACTCGCCAAGAAACACGTAAAAAGTGTCTCCTGAAAATTCCCATACGACAGTTTTACTGGCAGCTCACATGAAAAAAAAAAAAGAAAAAAGAAAAACAACTTGGCACAATGCCCAAGCCACAAGAAATCAGTCTTTGGCCCATTCGTATGGGAGCCACTCTTTGGCCCATTCATATGGAAGCCATGCACAGACTACATGCCAAACACAATAGTCCCACATCTCTTGGAGCACCAAGCACAAATTGTAGAGTCAAGCAGGTCGTCGAAAATGTCCATCATTCAAGACATACGCGAGTTGGGCCATACGAAGTAGCCACTCCATGAATGACTTCAAAGACCAACCCAAATCATGGCCACTATACCCATGAGCAGTCGGCCCACTAGCCACCCATCAAACAACCGGTCCTCTTGCAGAACACGCCCAAATCTTATAAAATAGGTCACCAAATCCAGCCCAAAGCTTGAGAACAGCCCAAGGCCTGTAGCACGTACGTGCATGTAGCGTCAAATGGCGCCTCTGCCAATGTCGAACATTAGATGCTTCATTCTCAATTGGAAATCACATGATTTCTGGAGCTTGTGCTACGTGTGATATGTATGTAGAATGGAGTGTGGAATGGAATGGGGCTCACGCATGCTCCAATTTTTTTGTAGTAGGCGATTGGGCCCACCATTCACGTGGTTTCACACTAGAGGCAAAATTTAGGAGTTGGGAACACTATTCTTGCACATGGTCGTGCTTTACAGCTTTGGTGAGTGGGCTATTATTATTATTTTTTCTATTTATTGCGTGGAGATCTCAAAGCTTGGGCGTGGCCAGCTCCTCCTCTGTCGCCTAATTCATCTTCACTCGACAATATTTCTTCCCCAGCCGCTGGATCTTCACTCTCTCATCCAACATACCAAATTTGTTCCGCCAACACCCCATTCCATAAAACCCTAGTCTCTGCCGGTCTCTCCTATTCCTTCCTCCTCTCCTCATCTGCCTGCTAATAATTCTTCAAACTCAAAATTCGTCTATCTCAAACCAATCAAGATCAGATTCCCTATCGACTCCGACTCCCGCTTTCTCTTCACCAAATTCCCTGCCCTCCCCCCTCGCCGCCACTTGCCTTTCTCTATTCGCCTCTCCAACTTAAACCTCTCGTCTTCTGCTTTCGTCACAGAATCTTTCCTCTCCTCGAGAGACCTTCAATTTCAGTCCGGGAAATTCAATTTTGAAATGTGCGATTAGAACCCTTGCGAAGAGAATCAAATTGTGGGCGAATAGAATGTGGTTTCAGAATCTGTTTGTAAGACGTCGTTCGCGTTGGAGGAGGATGTGTCGCCGCATTTGACAGTTGAGGGGGAAAGTGGAGGAGTCGTCTGAGATTCCAAGGTGGTTAAATTACTGAGAAATTGTTTGAGAAACGGCCTGGAGAGTGAGAGCGAGAGGGGTAAAACAGATATTTTGTGTGCTGTTGAGACCGCTGGTGGAGTCGCCAGTCCTGGACCTTCTTGTTCTCTTCAGTGCGACTTGTATAGGCAATTGAAAGGCTGAAACATGAGGCCCTGGTTTTTGCCTGCTTCATGGTTCCTGTAATGTAGGCTTGCGTCTTGGGCCCAATGGCTCGTCTGTGAAAGCGCATGAACTGATGCAGTCTACTCTTTGAGCATACTGACTTTGGGATTTGTATCTGTTAATACCTCGGGTACAATCTGACTCGACATTGAGAAGGTTGTAGAGGAACACAGTAAGCCACAGCTTCAAGTAGTTGCACGCTGTTTTTCCAGGCTCTATCTTTAATTGGGAAATTGTCACTCTTCATCGGCTGAGCCTTGAAACAAGAGTTGGCGCATCATCTCGCATTGATTACAGTATGAACTTTGGGATAACCCTTTGTCAAGTGTTTTGGGGCTTATTGTCGCGTGGGTAATGGATTTGGTGATGGATCTGTCATGAAATGGACTTGTGGGGTGATTTGTATGTTGAGACGACATAGGTGTTCATGGTAGGCTGTCTTTGAGTGATTATGCTCGTCCTGTATCTCTAGGTTGGAGGGCAATCTGTTTTTGATCCATGTGATTCAACCGATTGATGGGCTGAGTTCTTCTTGTCGTATGAGGGAGACGAATATCTTTTCATGTCGAATGAAGAGGATGAGAGCTCAGTTATGTCGTTTGAAGAATGAAGGAATAGCTTCCTTTGTCGTCCGGAAGAGTCAGCAACCATCTCACACAGACAGATGTGGATGACATTTCAACGAGGTCGTTAGGAGAAATGAAAAGCATGTCATATGATTGTTTTACCCATTCGTGGGATAACAATCCTTCTATGTGATTGTCGTATTGGGAAAAAGACTATCCCCTTTTGTCTTTTGAGGAGGATGACAATCATTACTTGTAGTATGAAGTTGTTGGCAATCTATTTTATCATTTAGGTAATTGGTTTATGTTCTATCTAATGGTACCTCAGTCAAGCTAAGTCTTCTTCCATCTCATGTCGGATGTGATCTTAAGCAGGTGTCAGGTCTCATACGTGGAGTGTTGAGTGAAATCTTTGCTAAATATAAACTATCATTTAATGTCGATTGTGACAAGCTGTGTGTAGTATTGTTGATTGGGATATTTCTAACAAGTCTTATGTCATACATTGAAAATGTCGATTGTGTCATTCATTACAGTTACCTAGTTTTAAATTATAGTGTCGACAGGGACACCCATAACAAGTATCATATCATAACAACTACTATAAGCCCCGTACCTTAGTGATTTCAACTGAGACATTCTTAAAAAGTGTAAGCCATACCTGGAAATGTAGATAGGGATGTCCACGCCCAGTCTTCGCCCGGGTACTGTCGACCGAGACAATCTTTATGCCAAGTTCATTACTCCATCATACGAGGTGAATGATAAGGAGAATGGTTCCATTGAAAGGACGCATTTAGCTCCTGATGTTGGTCCACGGGACTCTAGCCGAATATAGTCTGAATTTGATGACAATCCATTTATGTCTTATGAAGGAGACATGAATCATCTTAACATCGTATGAAGAAGGTAACGCTTCTTTCACGTAGTCTGGAAGTGACGACAATCCTCTTACGTAGTCTAAAGGGAATGACATCCAATCTATGCCATCTAGAGTAGGAGATGATCATCCTAAGCAGTCTTGAATAGATGAAAATTATGGAGAATATTTCTTGGTTGATTGGGTATGCTGGGGGTTAAGAGGGTATTCTTATATCGATCGGAGGGAGCGTGTAAAATGGTTCAAATGATGGTCCAGATATGTCGATTGATAGGATCGTAGATGGAGAGATCTTTGCATGCTTTGAATCGCTAGGGCCCCACGGTGGGCGCCAAACTGTAGACGCTGGTTTTCGCCCGAGGTCTACAATCGAGATTTCGTGAGGATGAGGCACTAGCGATCCTGCAAAACAAAGATGTAGAGTGAGCGGGAGTACTGCCCACCGGTGTGGTGGGTGCCGGTGGCACTCCGACGCCCAAGTCAGTAAATGAACAAAGGTAATTGTAGATGGAAGGTCAAGGTTAGATGCTACCTTGAACTCCGTTGAATGCCGTGAGGGCGGTAAGTGGAAGGAGTGGCAAGCTTGAGGATGTCCCAAAGCTATGGGTAAGAGAGCTAGAAGTTGGATCTGATTGAGCTATGAGAGTCTCTCTTCCCGCTTGGAAACTCATTTCCTATATATATTTATGCTTAAGTAACGTGTGCCTTTATTGCCGTTTGATTGCTTGTCCGTTGGGTCGTGATAACGGTTGACTTCATGAGGGAGTTTTTATTGAGTTTGCCCGTTTGTAGGCTGGCAACTGTTGAGCTTATGAATGTGTTTATGAATTTAGGCATTATGTGGGCCGGCCTCTTGATGGTCCTTCGGTTACTGGTGTCGGTGATCATCGGGCATGGGCCGACATTATGTCTTTGGGGTTTGATTAGGAGGCTTCAGGGGTGCATTCAATAGTGGTCCTGGAGCAAAATGGCGAAACTACCCCTGGACCAAATTTGGCGATGGTCCTTCGGTTACTGGTGTCGGTGATCATCGGGCATGGGCCGACATTATGTCTTTGGGGTTTGATTAGGAGGCTTCAGGGGTGCATTCAATAGTGGTCCTGGAGCAAAATGGCGAAACTACCCCTGGACCAAATTTGGCCCAAACAACCCTCATTATGACTCATCTCCTAATATAGTGATCATTAAAAGCCTTAGCTTATCCTAACCAATGACATACAACACTCAACGTCATTATCGGAATGGGAAATAGTACAAAACTCCTTAGTGCTTGTTTTGAATTGCACAAAGTTTCAGTTGTCCCTTTTGAACCTAGATCTTGGGATCTCCAGTCAGCTAGGTTGGGTTTCCACAATGACAATTCTTAATTTATAGGCTTCAAGCCATTCCCCTCGATGACTTCTCAACTTGCTCTCGAGGTAAACCTTTAGTTAGTGGATCCGCTAGGTTTTCCTTCGACTTTACATAATCGATCGTTATTATGCCACTTGAGAGCAGTTGACGTATGGTATTATGTCTCCGACGTATGTGTCGAGACTTACCATTATACATTATATTTTGGGTTCTCCCAATAGACAATTGGCTATCACAATGTATACTAATCGCTGGCACCTGTTTAGGCCAACTAGGAATATCCTCCAGGAAGTTTCCATAGTAGATCGGGCAATACATGTTTGCCTCGAGGATTTCCATGACACGGCTGCATTACCAAGCGTGAAAACAAATCCACTCATAGATTTGGAATCCACCGTATCAGATATCCAGTTAGCATCGCTGTATCCCTCTAGTACATCAGGATATCTCTCGTAATATAGCCCATATTTTGAAGTTTCTCTCAGATACCTCAGAACTCTTACAATGGATTTCCAGTGGTTATGTCCTGGATTGCTCGTATATTTGCTGAGCCGGTTCACAGCTTGAGTGATATCAGGTCGTGTGCAATTCGTGAGATACATCAGACTTTCGATGATTCTCGAATACTCTAATTGCGATACGCTTGAACCAGTATTCTTTGATAGATGAAGAGTTGGGTCTACATGGGTTCTCGCCACATTTAGACCCCCTTTGATATATTTATCAAGTATCTTCTCAATATAATGAGTCTGAGATAATATATATTCGTCTGATGTCCTAGAAATCTTAATTCCTAGGATCACATCAGCTATTCCCATATCTTTCATATCAAATCTGCTGGATAACACATTTTTGGTAGACTGAATCATTGCATGATTACTACCAATTATCAGCATATCGTCTACATAGAGACATACAATGACATATCCTTTTTGAGTTGATTTGGTGTACACACACTTATCACACTCATTGGTTTTGAACCCACTTGACAATATTTCTTTGTCAAATTTCTCATGCCATTGTTTAGGTGCTTGTTTTAATCCATACAAGGATTTTACAAATTTGCACACCTTCTGTTCTTGTCCAGGAATATTAAACCCTTCTGGTTGTTCCATGTAAATCTCTTCATCCAATTCACCATTCAAGAATGTCATATTTACATCCATTTGATGTATTTCAAGACCAAATATAGCTAATATGGCTATGAGCATTCTTATCGATGTGATACGAGTCACTGATGAATAGGTGTCAAAGTAATCAAGGCCTTCATTTTGTCTATAACCTTTTATGACAAGTCTTGCCTTGTACTTATCTATTGATCCATCTGTTTTCATCTTCCGTTTGAATGTCCATTTGTAGCCCAGCGGCTTACAACCTGGAGGAAGATCAACCAACTCCCAAGTATGGTTCTGTAGGATTGAATCAATCTCACTGTTAATAGCCTATTTACATAGATGTGCCTCCAGAGAAGACATAGCTTCTTTATAGCTTTGAGGCTCATTTTCTAACAAGTATGTCAGAAAATCGGGACCAAACGACTTAAACGTTATAGCTCTTTTGCTACGTCTAGGTTCGATTGTCTCAATGTTTGGGCGTTGATCTGATTCTTGGTCAACCTGATCACTGTAATTGACAGTATCATTTGTTATTTTGAGAGACTTTATTCTTTGTTTTTCCTTACAAGGAAACATCTCTTCAAAAAATGTCGCATTCCTTGACTCAATTATCATATTCGGATTGATGTCAGGAATCTCAGACTTGTGTACCAAGAATCGATACGCACTACTGTTGCGAGCATATCCAATGAAAATACAATTAACAGTTTTGGGTCATATTATAACCTTCTTAGGTTTAGGAACCATTACCTTTGCAAGACACCCCCACACTTTTAGATATTTGTAGGAAGGTACTGTCATTTCCATAACTCATATGGTATCTTGTCCAATCTTCTGTGAGGAAATTTGTTTAGAACGTAGTTCGCGGAAAGCAAGGCTTCCCCCCACAAGTTCTGGGGTAAACCCGAACTCGTCAACATAGCGTTCATCATTTCCTTCAACATTCGGTTTTTATGCTCCACAATCCCGTTCTGTTGAGGAGAATAAGGAGCAGTGGTTTCGTGAATAATTCCGTGCACAGAACAATATTCACCGAATGGTGAAACGTATTCTCCACCTCTATCACTCCTGATTCTTTTGATTTTCTTGCCAAGTTGATTTTCAACTTCGTTCTTATAGTGTACAAAGCTCTCAATCGCTTCAGCTTTACTCCTCAGTAAGTACACATAACATAATCTTGTGTTGTCATCGATAAAAGTGACAAAGTACTTTTTACCGCCTCTTGTTTGCACAATATTCATGCACACACGCCAGTGTGTACAAGTTCTAAAGGTTTAGAACTGCGTTCTATAGAATGAAATGATTTTCTATGCATTTTTACTTCAACGCATGCCTCACACTTATGTTGGCTATCAATTGTAAATTTAGGTATAAGGTCCATGTTAATTAATTTACACATGGTATCATAATTAACATGTCCTAACCTCCCATGCCATGCATTTTTTGACTCAATAATATAAGCAGAAGTACTAGCTTTATTAATAGCACGATTGACAGTCATTACATTTAGCTTGAAAAGGCCCTCAGTTAGGTATCCTTTTCCTACATACATATCATTCTTAGTCATTACAAACTTATCAGAAACAAATACAAGCTTAAAATCAGCCTTACTAAGGAGAGAGCTCGAGACCAAGTTCTTCCGAATATCAGGAACATGCAGTACATTCTTCAATGTTAGCTCATTTCTGGATGTCATCTTCAGAACCATTGTGCCTTGTCCAACCACCTGAGAGGTAGAAGGGTTTCCCATTGTCAGATGATCGCCTCCATCGATCTTCTGATACAAGGAAAACATCTTGCTATCTGCACAGATATAACGAGTAGCCCCAGTGTCTACCCACCATTCTCTCGGATTCCCAACTATGTTGGCTTCAGTTACCACTGCTGATAGTTCTATCTCTGAGATCTCATCAGTCAGCTGCCCACTTTCAGTGACATGGGCCTCATTTTTCTTTTTCTTGCCCTTGTCCTGAGACTTCTTGTTTCTGCAGTCCTTTGACATATGACCGTTCTTTCCACAGTTGTAGCATTTCCCATTGAACTTTTTGTTTGCTTGGGAAGAATCAGCTCAACTGTTCTTTCTATTCTTGTTACCCTTTACACCATCAATGATGTTGGCCTTAGACTCCATAGTCTTGTAGCTGGCATTCTCAGACTTTCTGTTGTCCTCATCGATTCTCAATCGAACACTAAGGTCTTCAAGGCTCATCTACTTCTTTTTGTGTTTCAGATAGCTCCTGAAGTCCTTCCATGATGGAGGCAACTTTTCAATTATAATGGCAACTTGAAACGTCTCACAGAGTTTCATACCCTCATCCAGTATTTCATGAATGATCAACTACAGTTCACCTAACTGAGACATCACCGTCCTTGAATCTACCATCTTGTAGTCCAGGAACCTACCTACGATAAATTTCTTTTGTCCGGCATCCTCGGTTTTGTATTTCATCTCGATAGATTCCCATAGAATCTTCATAGAAGTCATGCCTTGGTACACATTGTACATGGTATTGTCAAGACCACTCAAAAGGTAGTTCTTGTATAGGAAGTCTCCAGACATCCATGTCTGTTCTCGCTCTTCCTTGGCCATTTTCGATTCACCCTCCACAGGACCTGGAGGATCTTTGAGAAATTTAGCCAACTGGAGAGTTGTCAGGTAGAACAACATTTTGCTCTGCCTCTGTTTGAAATTTACCCCACCAAATTTCTCCAGCTTTTCTCCATGAGAGACTGGTATTGTGATGTTTCCGCTAGCCATTTGTAACTGGAAAAACCAACATTGGTCAATTAGTCTACAAAAGAAAAATTGCACAACGATCAACGAATGATCTTGTTCAAAGTGATATACTAGGTAACCACTTTTTGTTCTATTGGATGGTGGTTCCAATAAACACAAGTCCTTGAATTTCAACTAAATATTCTTTAGAAAAATGAATAAACGAATATTCCCAGAGGACGAGGGGGTTCCGGAGTAACCACTTAAATCCCTGACCACTTAGGTTCTTATCGCCTTTTTGACCGAATATTCTTTAAACACTTTTTCAATAGGATCTCTTAGCAATTCAAACCCAGAACTACACTTATTCAATAACACAAACAATATACAATATGTGTAGATATATGTGTAAGTGTCAATCAAGATTGGATGGAATTTCTTGTGTATGATTACACTTTAAATTATCACCCAAGTATGCAACACATAATCAATTTCAACTTTATCACTATGTGTATGCTTGTGATAATTGAACAACCTAATAATAACTTAAATCTATACTACCAAGATTAATGTGTTACAATATATGATTTACTAAGTTAATGTTAATTTAAGTTTGCAGTTTATAACAATTCTAGGACTATTTCATTTGTGTCGCGTTCGTATCTACGTTCGAACGAGACTGTCCAGTGTGTGTACATTCGTGTTGCGTTTGATAACGCGTTCGAACGAAGTGTTTCCAGAGAGTTCACGTTCGAGTAGCGTTTGAAAACGCGTTCGAACGGAATGATTCTAGAGAGTTAATGTTCGTATAGCGTTCAAAAACGCGTTCGAACGGAATGATTCCAGAGAGTTTGCGTTCGAGTTGCGTTTAGGACGCGTTTGAACGAACTAAGTCAGAAGGTCTACGTTCGAGTTGCATTTGAAGACGCGTTCGAACGTTCTTAGGCATAAGGCTTGCGTTTGAGTTGCGTTTGAAGACGTGTTCGAACGTTCTTACGAAATTTCAGATTTAAGCATTTGCGTTCGTCGGGCGTTCGAACGCCCTACGTATTTTTCATGCACAGACAATATTTTTCCAGAAAATTTTCTTATCTAAGCATGCGAATTACTATCTAACAACTCTAAATTAATAAGTTCTTAAGATTGTGGTAAGATTTGTGTCATTAAACAGTAAAATAACATGCAAAGAACAGATCACAACCAAGATTACCAATCAATCTATGCAAAACCCTAAAACTTAAAGTTTGAAGAAAAACCTGAGATTATGAAAACGAATCCAAGTCAAGATCTATCTGTCCTTAAGAACTTATTAGCCTCTGTCTCTGGTGCTTTACGAATTCGAAATGGCCAATGTTCTCCCAGGATTCCTTGGATACTTATTGTTCAAGGAGCACTCCTTAACAAGTGTTTGAACTTGGAATATGGTGGAACTCTCTCCCAAAAATAAATGGAAAAACTTGACTCTAAAATTCAGATTGTCTTTCTATCTCTTGTATTTGGATATGATGCCTCTTTTATAAGGCATGGAATGATGTCTATAAGGCACCCGTTGGGGTGGAGTGCAACCCTGCAAAGGGTTGTACCCCTCTCATACACTCATTGCATCCAAAAGACATAAACATCCTTAATGAATATTAGAAGAATTTCCAACATCCATGGACTCGGGAAGGACAGCAGCTCAATGGCAGAGGTCGGAACACTGTCAATTTGGAATCGGTTCGGGGTTGGTAATAAATTAAATTTTCTTCAAATATTTATATAAAAAATAATATAAAATATAAAATTAATAGTAAAATAATTTTTTTTAGTACTATAAAAGAGAGAGTATTTATGGATTTCTGAATTTCCACCGAATGCATTTATATAGTCAAATAAGGGGAAGTTGCAAAAATAATTTGTAACACCCTGCCAGAGGCAAGATGTTATCGGCATGATATAAGATTAATCCATCTCCATAACCCTCCAAATTTACATAAAAACGGATATGATGTATCCTAAAATTTGGACAACATGTATCACAGTTCAACATCAAAACGAAACCTGAAAAGACATCAAATATATAAAAAGACCTCAGGTCCACACAAAACACAAAATCAACACTTAAGAATTTTGTGCCCATAATATCAATCAACACTTAAGGGCTCGCGCAAAACATCTCAGTGTTAAGTCTATTTTTTTTTCCCTTTTCCTTTTGAAGGATGCTGTGTAAGTTTTAAAATAAAAGAAATTGATGTTTTTGAGATAAAAGAGTTTTTTTTTTGGGTACCTTTCATTTTTTTTTCCCTGCATAAAAAGTGCACATGGGTTGTGCAATGAATTTGGAGCATATTTTTTTGTTTGTATAAAAACAAAACATATGACATATGTCGTAAAATATTAAGATGAATTTAATGCTAGCTTGTAGCTGTAGTTTGATCCCTGGAGTGCTCCATAATGATTCATCAATAGCCGCTAAAATTTTTTAAAACCCGAAGACTTATATAGTGTATCAATTTCAACTTGAAATTTTTAAATATATCAATTTTCATAAATCAGAGAAAAGGATGATAATTTCCCAAAAACATCGGGAAAATTGAATCACATTTAAAAGCTTCGGATGGAAATTAATAGGGGTGGGCATCCGATCGGATCGGATTTGGCTATCGAACCCAATCGAATCATGTTTGGTTCATTTGTCGAATTGCGGATCAGATCGGATAAATTTGATAACTATCGGATCGAATCGGATTTTATCCGATTTGATAATAAATCCGAATCCGATTTGATAACGGATTCGAAATCTGATAGAGAATCCGATTTGATAATAAATCCGATAGTAGATTCGATTTGATAACAAATCCGATTTGATAACGGATCCGATTCGAAAAATTTATTTGAGAATTTGAAAATTCATAACAATTTTATCGAATCGGATCGGATAACTTAAAATTCAAATCAATTTTATCAAATCGGATCCGTTATCGAATTGAATCCACTATCGGATTCATTATCAAATCGGATTCGAATCCGTTTTCAAATCGGATTTATCTGATTCGTTAAGTATTCGAATCAGATCAAACAAATCTGATCTGATTCGATAGTTATCGGATCTGATCGGATCAAGTTTGATAAGGCTATCAAACCTTATCGGATCAAACAAACTAATACTAATCGGATCGGATCGGATTCGGATTCGGATTCAGATTCGGATTCAGTCTGATCCGATCCGAATCCGATAATGCCCACCCCTAGAAATTAATAACTTTAAAATATTAGAATTTGACTAAATTTTCGTTAAACTTCAGATAAAAGAATGATAATTTCCCTTTTGAATTTTGCATATGGCGTTCAAACTATTTCATTTTTCGATTTTTGCTGGTAGGTTATTGTAATTTTAGTCATTTTGCTTTTGAGAGATTGAGTGGGTAAGCTTACTATAATGAAAAGAAAATGGCTATTATGTTATATTTACATCTAGCAAATAGTTTTTTGGGTATTTAGTTTCTGTCCTTGACCCTTCCAGGCAATTAGAAAGGAATTGATATTTGTCACCACGATTATTTTTCTATTTATAAAATGAATGTGGGTTCATTGATCCCATTCAATTTTTATTTATTGCATAGAGAAGTGCATATGGGATTGCGCAATGAAACAGCGGCATTTGTATTGTTTATACAAAAAAAACTACTGTAATATTCTTAGAATCTTAATATTTTTTCTTTAGTGTAACATATTATCGGAGGCATGATGTTATTGACAAGAGATAAGAATAATTCATTTTCCTGAGCCTCAATTCTAACAAAAAACGGACATGACACACCCTAAAATTGGACAACCTGAAATACAGTCTAGCACCAAAACGACCTGTAATAAACATCAAATATGCAAAAAGGATCTCCGGTCCCAACCCAAGATATATCAATTCTCAACATCAATACTCAAGGAAAATGAATTTTCAGTTTAAAAAAAAAAAAAAAAGAACACTTACACAAATAAAAAAAACACATCAATATTCAAGGGCTCCGTTCCTACAATTACTCGTACAAATCAAAACTCTTATGTATATGCATACAGAACAGAGTGCACAACACAACCCATACTGTTGATGTGTGATTTTCATCTCAGGGGCAATATCATGATAGTGCTCTCGGGACAATCCTCCTTCAACTGTGAATTTGTTTGGTTATGGGGGATCAAAAGCAAACTCAGCAGAAGGGAGAATAAACACACATATCGACAAGAGGGTTTTAACGTGGTTAGGCGGAGCAAGTCCAGCCTACGTCCACGGGCACAAAGTGGGGTGTTACTTTTATTACCGAAACCAGCTCGGCCGACCCGTTTAGGGGTGGGTCTAAAGGAAACCGAGCTATTTTTGATGATGATATACAAGTATTGCTTATGCGAAAAACCCAACCTATACAAATGAGACTACACTCCATTTATATACTAAGAAAGTGTAACACTGTTCCTCCAAATTATGACGTTTCTTGCGCGGTCTCCGACTGATTGACGGGTTCTCGCATGGTTCCATTTCTCTTTCATCAAGTCTTTCTTTCATTCTTCCAAACCACTATGCCGCTGAACTCTTCAACAACCCATGGTTTCCACCTTCTACCATCGTCTTACTACGCAAGTTGCTTTTTGCTCTTTCCCCACAGACGGCGCCAACTGTTGACAGGTAATTTTCGTCTCAGAGGCAATATCGGGATAGTGCTCCCGGGACAATCATTCTTCAACTGTGAATTTGTTTGGTTATGGGGGACCAAAAGCAAACTTAGCAGAAGGAATAATAAACACACACATCGACAATAGGGTTTTAACGTGGTTCGGGGGAGCAAGTCCAGCCTACGTCCATGAGCACAAAGTGAGGTGTTACTTTTATTACCGAAACCAGCTCGGCCGACCCGTTTAGGGGTGGGTCTAAAGGAAACCGAGCTATTTTTGATGATGATATACAAGTATTGCTTATGCGAAAAACCCAACCTATACAAATGAGACTACCCTCAATTTATATACTAAGAAAGTGTAACACTGTTCCTCCAAATTATGATGTTTCCTGCAAGGTCTCCGACTGATTGACGGGTTCTTTGCCCCAGGTCTGCCCTCGCCGAAAGTAAACATGCCATCTGACGACCTGTCACATCATTCTGTCTTCTCCACTGTCACACGCAACAATAATGATGACAGCATGTAAAGTGCCTTTGAGAAATGACATGTGTCGAAGGAAAGATCCAACCCTTATGATCTTTTGTCGGTCTTCAAGAGGTCGTCCAAGTAACTTGCCGAGCTATCTAAAATTTTCTCATCCTGGCCCAAAATATCCGAGCTCATCCGCTTGTTCCAGGAGATAAAGTAAAACCAAGCCAAGCTGCCGGTCTATTATGGTCGGTCTCGGCTCTGGTGTTGTCGATCTTCGAGAAATTATACCAAGCTGTATACTCTGGTCGACCAAATCTGGGAGACTGGGCACGACCATCATCCTTGGCCCAGGAATAACCCAAACCCAAACATTCGTCCTTCCAAAAGGAGAAATTACATCTATGCCCTTGCCGAACTATTCAAAATACTTGTCACGAAAAACATTATCAATATTTGTCCCCTAGTTCTCGGTATCAACGAGTTAGTGAGTTGATGCCGGGAACTATAAAAAAAGATGGTGTGCTGATCAACCGGTCGGTGGTCGCTATAGGAACCATAGAGAAAACCGCATCTGCTACCAATCAAGTCTTCCATTGCCATCTTCATGTGCTCGGTCACTGAGGATTGTGATGCCCATCTAAATGATTCTCTGACTTGAAGTAAATTTCCCATTTACCCTTCAAGTAGTCATCCCAACAGAAGACGAAGCTCCTCCTGTCGTCCAGGCTGAAACTGACATCCCTTATGCCGAGCCTATACCAGAGATCCTGCCTCCCGGACCAGATCAAGATAAACCTGCTGCCCAATTTCCTGTTCTGATGCTTATCTCTGAATGCTTCATTTACTGTCTTCTATACTCAGCATGATTCCAAATTTTAACTTGCTAACTCGTTCCTCCAAATCTGAATGTTAGAAGAGGTCATGATCTTGACCAATTCAAACCCGGCCATGAGGGGAAAACTCCGTCCCCGAGCCGATGATGATGCACTCGGTGGGACGCAACCCGACCCCGAGCCAGGAAAATACTTGGCTCCGAGGGAATGTTACCTCCCCGGACCATTAGAGAACCGGTCATGGGGGAATGCTCTGTCCCCATACCGATGATAAGCCTCTGGGTGGGACTTAACCCGACCCTGAAGTGAAGAAACATTTGGCTCTGGGGGAATGTCACCTCCCAAGACCAATAGAGAGCCGGCCATGAGGGAATGTTCCATCCCCATGCTGATGAAAAACCTCGGTGAGACGTAACCCGACCCCGAGGTAACAACACTCTTGGCTCTGGGGGAATGTCACCTCCCCAAACCAACAAAGATCCGGCCATGGGGGAATGCTCCGTCCCCATGCCGATGAAAAGCCTATCGATGGGACGTAACCCGACCCCGAGGTAAAAAGGAACACTTGGTTCTGGGGAAATGTTACGTCCCCAGACCAATGAGATGGACTCGGTGGGATGTAACCCGACCCCGAGCTGAAGAATAAAATATCGGCGGAACGAATCCAGCCCCGAGCGGGTGGTGCAATATAGACTCGACGGAACGAATCCAGCCCCAAGCTGGTGGAACGATACAGACTCGGTGGAAAGAATCCAACCCGAGCTGGTAGAATATTACAGACTCAGCGGAACGAATCCAGCCCCGAGTTGGTGGAACGATACAGACTCAGCGGAACGAATCCAGCCCCGAGCTGGTAGAATATTACAAACTCAGTGGAACGAATCCAGCCCCTAGCTGGAGGAGCAAAGCAGGCTCAATGGAACGAATCCAGCCCCGAACTGATGGATACAGACTCGGCGGAACTAATCCAGCCCCGAGCTGGTGGAACATAACAAACTCGGCGGAACGAATCCAGCCCCGAGCTGGTGGAACATAACAGACTCGGTGGAACGAATCCAGCCCTGAGCTGGTGGAACATAACAGACTAGGCGGAAGGAATCCAGCCCCGAGCTGGTGGAACATTACAGACTCGGCGGAACGAATCCAGCCCCGAGCTGGTGGAACATTTGAGACTTACACGAGGGAAGATTTTCACCTCTGAGGCTCTGCTAACCCTGGCGCGGGCGTCCCCTTGCCAGACCAGCTAAAATGAATAAAGTGAAGTTAACAGAAAAAATGGAGGTGACTTAGCACATACCCAAATAAGAATCATAAGTAAAAATAGCAACTCGGATGCTCCGAGGCAGCGTCCTACCCGCGGCCTCCAAAACAAAATTCTGAACTTTAAAATTCAGTGTCCCGGCTAACCTCGCTACGGATACGCCGATCCGAGCGATCAGACAAATTCCCACGGGGGACATAGACAACCCGTGTGTGCCTTCCCTGGGTGGTACTCAATGGGACTCACCAGCCAACTCGTAGGGGGAGAAACGTCCCTAGGTCCGGTTTACCCGAGACTCCTGCAATCAAGGGGACCATTCAGCCAAACTCAAGCTAGGTGGTCTGATGGTTCACAACGGGACTCACCACCCGACTCGCAGAGGAAGAAACCTCCATCAGTCTGGTTTACCCAAGTGCATGATGGTCATGGAGGCAATTAAGCCATCCCCATGCCATACTCTCTGAAAGTCTTCAACGGGATTCACCTGAGCTATTCCTCAAAAATGCGAGCCTTGGGGTAGTGACGCTCCGGCCTCGGGGGTTTGATAATGACACTCGGGATTCACGTGCCACGAGGGGTTCGTGCTTTTCCCATATGTACTTCATCCCTTGATCCGTTATGGATCCTCAAAAGTGAAATGAACCAGGTCGGAACACTTCCGCCCGGGGGTTTGATAATGACACCTGAGAGTGGCATGCCATGGGCTTGGTGCCCTTCCTGACCACCGATCACCCCTCCGCGCCCTTCTTACAACTCCTTGTGGGTCATTTCAGGAGAGGCTCTTACAAAAATATTCTGGTTCTTGTTTGACAGTCCGATCATCCGATAATTCTGCGGCTCAAATAAGAGATCTATTCCTGACCTTCTTTCTTCTTGCGAATCCTTTCCCATTTCCACTCTGACCAGCTTCCAACCGTTCCATTTCCCTTTCATCCAGTCTTTCTTTCATTCTTCCAAACCACTCTGCAGCTGAACTCTTCATCAACCCATGGTTTCCACCTTCGACCATCGTCTTACTGCGCAAATTGCTTTTTGCTCTTTCCCCACAGACGGCGCCAACTATTGACGGGTGATTTTCGACTCAGAGACAATATCGGGATAGTGCTCCCGGGACAATCCTTTTTCAACTGTGAATTTGTTTGGTTATGGGGGACCAAAAACAAACTTAGCAGAAGGCATAATAAAAACACACACATCGACAATAGGGTTTTAACGTGGTTCGGCGGAGCAAGTCCAGCCTAAGTCCATGAGCACAAAGTGAGGTGTTACTTTTATTACCGAAACCAGCTCGGCCGACCCATTTAGAGGTGGGTCTAAAGGAAACCGGGCTATTTTTGATGATGATATACAAGTATTGCTTATGCGAAAAACCCAACCTATACAAATGAGACTACCCTCAATTTATATACTAAGAAAGTGTAACACTGTTCCTCCAAATTATGATGTTTCCTGCAAGGTCTCCGACTGATTGACGGGTTCTTTGCCCCAGGTCTGCCTTCGCCGAAAGTAAACATGCCATCTGGCGGCCTGTCACATCATTCTGTCTTCTCCACTGTCACACGCAACAATAATGATGACAGCCTGTAAAGTGCCTTTGAGAAATGACATGTGTCGAAGGAAAGATCCAGCCCTTATGATCTTTTGTCGGTCTTCAAGAGGTCGGCCAAGTAACTTGCCGAGCTATCCAAAATTTTCTCATCCTGGCCCAAAATATCCGAGCTCATCCGCTTGTTCCAGGAGATAAAGTAAAACCAAGCCAAGCTGCCGGTCTATTGTGGTCGGTCTCGGCTCTGGTGTTGTCGATCTTCGAGAAATTATACCAAGCTGTATACTCTGGTCGACCAAATCTGAGAGACTGGGCACGACCATCATCCCTGGCCGAGGAATAACCCAAACCCAAACATTCGTCCTTCCAAAAGGTGAAATTACATCTCTGCCCTTGCCGAATTATTCAAAATACTTGTCACGAAAAACACCATCAACCCATACCATAACCAACATAACTCCTAAATTTCTATGACATTTCTGATGGAGTTGGTGCTTAGAGTGTCAATCTGATTTGTACATTTTATTATTTATTAATAAAATAACTACATTTTTCATTTCATACCATATTAATGGTATTGCCATTACGTGTATTAAATTGATGTATAGATATGCTAAGAATTACATCGACCTTAGAATAGTTTTGACACTAGGTGTAAATTATTCTTAAAGTAAATATTCATAGTCGTTGGTTTTGGAATACGGTCGAATTCCTATAACCTAGAAGACTAGTACATGTCGTATATTGGAATTTGAGTTCCAATGGTTTTATCACGATGTACCATGAGTTTTGGAAACTCGTATAGACATATGGGTATTCGTTGGAGCGAATACTGAATGAATCATTAGTTATTCCTAATAGTTGGAACTACACACTGTTGTTTTCTATTAAGGTCCCAAGATCAATAATAAACATGAAATCATGTGTCAATAACAATCGAGAAGTTACGGAATACTTACATCGAGCGGTTGAGCGACGCGGAAGCAACAAAAACCATTTCTGCTCACAAGGACTGCATTCGGCAGTGACCAGAATTCCTCACTGGTTTCGGCCTTTTGGATCAACATCGCCAAGCTCCAAGCTCCAAGCTTCGTGATTTGATTCCCGACTCATGGGTGGATTTCCCTATCACCTTCGCATGTCTCGTAAGTGTGCTAGCACTCAAGAAATTTGCCACAAATTTCCAATTCTTGCTTCCCAAACTCACGGCAGTGAGCTGTGTGCAGAGGAGAGGAAAAACAGCCCATTGGGCGTGTTTTGGAGAAGAAAGAAGAATGATGAGAGAGTTGGGTGTGTTGTAATTGTTATTGTGTATCTAATACACCAACCAATATAAAATCAATTACCAAAATCAAATAAGGTAAATAGATTTTAATTAATTCAACAACTCACATCAACCATCACACTTGAGTGTCAAACACTCAAACATCAACTCACATCAATCAATCAATCAATGGTTACATCACTCAAAGTGACATGATTTCACGCTTGATGTGACGCTAGATGCGACTAGTGATTTGACGCTTGATTTGACTTGCGTGCCGCACTCGAATTCGAAATGCGAATGCGCTCGCAAATAATCTCGGGCTCGGGTTCGCTAATTCCAAATTAACGAATTTTCCGATTTGTGTTCTTCAATAGAAACACATAACCATAACGCGATGCCACATCCTTAAGGTCACGAAATATTCATATCCACCTCTAGCCTAGCTAGACATGGGCCCACTTGCTTCACTATGAACTAGGGCTAACAGATCTGTGGCATTTGCACTTTTACCAAGTAAAGGTGTTTTGGGCACTTTGCCCAAAAAACTAGATTCGTAGACTTCATTTGAATGGAATCAAATGTGTCCTAATATCCACTCTTCAAAAGTGTGGATATACGAGTATTGTTTAATTGTGTCCCAGACATCAATGCCACAATTAAGTTTCATCTGATCAAATCAGTTGAGCTATTTATTTGTCATAATATATATTTGAGATTTATTTATATTCAAAATATAAATTCGGTTATTCACATCTAATGTGTTTATCTCAATATGATCTTTATATAGTAAAACACTTTAGTGTTCTAGAATATAAAGGTTCATCCGCAACGGATTAAACACCGATATAGAGATAATGTATCTAGTCAAACTAGTTACATTATAACAGTATCCTAATTTAAGTACACACCCGAAGGTAGTTTATAAACTTAGGTACCTGCGGTTAAAACAGCGACTTTCGTCCCGTTTTCAATTCGCAGATAAATCTCCATTAGAAGTCAGTATCCTGTTCAAAACAGATTCTGAACATCAATATATATTTATGTACCACACTAAGTATTTGAAATCTAATTTTAATACTAGTAGTGAACATAATGTTGACAAACATATTTGAAGTCAGAGCCTTGCTCGTCTTCAATTCCTTCATGTCTGCTTTGTCCAAACGGCAGTCACGCTTCCGCGATCCCGTTTGCCACTTTTAGGCAGACATTTTGGGATATGTCATTTATCTTCCCAGAATATTATAATGATTTTGCCTTTGCCTGTTTCAACACTCCAGAAGCCTTTGGCCAAGCCTTGGCCTTCTAGAATATCGAAGTAAGGTGCGTCTTGCGCTACTTGCCTAATTGCAAACTTTGACTTTATCTCCTTGAGAATAGTCATTAACTCTCCAAGAGTTATTTATTGCAATTTAGTACTTCTAAAATCTAAATATAGATTTATGAAGATCCTTCAATTTCATCATCATACTTTAAGGATCTAATCCTTAGTTCTGATTCAGAAATTAAGGAGTCTACTGCGGTAAGTATAATGGATTAAGCACTTAAGTTATCATTGCATGATCTTCCAAAGATTATGCTCTACTGTTTGCTTAACTCAGGGCTTAGGCTTAATATATTATTTTATCAAATAAAATAACTTATTATTTTCCAGGACCATCCTGAAATTTAATTCCCAATTTTGAAAATTAAACCATTTAAATTCATTTTCCCTAGGATTATGTTTTAAATGTCAATCTTTCAATTTTATATTGATTCTAATAGTCCAACTATTTAATAAACGATTTAGGTACTATTTATTATAATGATTACAATAGTCCAACTATTTAATCAACTATAATTTAATAGATTAAAATCAATTATATTAATTATTATAATCCAATTATAAAATCAACTATAAATGAATAGTTTGAATATAGTCCAACTATAATTAAAACAACATTTAAATATTAGTCAACCTAACATTTAATTTATATGACGAATGATATTTGTTTGAGCACGTATGGCGAGTAATTGAACGAGTATTGCAAATTCAATTCTTGCCTCCCACTATTTTTCGGCAAGCCTCTAACCCTCTGTCGAGTACTCTGGAAACCGCGTTTCCTAGTAGGCTAGGATCCCGTTAAATATCACACAATCTTGACTTTGGCCAACAAATTGTATGATAATTAACTAGGTAGATCTCTAAGATCGATTGGATCCAATCCAATTCCTAGATCCGGTAGGGGGACATCCAAGTCCGAAACATATATCTTATATATGCCAATACATCCAATGTATTACCTAACCTTTTTCCTCTGAATCAACTATGTCTTGGCTTTGGCACAACAAACTTAGTGATCCCAGTCAAGCGTGACCCATTGACCATGGAAAGCTTCGTAATCAATGTCGATGGACAAGAAGTGGTCTTGACTTTGGCCAACAAACCACAACTTGGACAAGACACCAATATGGAACAAAGCCTTCGTGATTCAAACACATCCTCGACGGACAAAGGTCTTGACTTTGGCCAACAAACCAATGCCGTCTTAGATCTTGAGTAAGAATCACTCAATGGAAGGAAAAACGCTTAATATTATTTGAGCGTTTTTCGAGTGCAAATTGGCAACCAATTTATTATCTTTATTAAGGTCTCATCATCATACACCCTTAAACATGCATTCTAAACACATAATAAAGCGCGTATAATAAATAATAATGATATGCGAATGGATATTTTACACATTGATCCTAGATCAAATCTCTCCATTTCTCTCTCTAGCTAACACATGTATTTACTTCTACCCGTTACACTACACTTCTAAAGAAACATCATTTACATTGAGGGGAATAGGTGAAAAGAGAATACAAAGAAATGAAAGGTAATAAGGCTGGACACGCAAGTCCAATTAATAAATCAAATTTATTTACAACAACTTCTAAAATTGTCCCACCCATCTAATATCCATCCGATATACATTATTCATGTATAGCAACCATGTATTCACACAAGCATGTTATCAATCAATCTAATCAAATTAATTAATCTGATAATTAGTGATCATCCAATGTTCAAACAACGATTTGATTTTGCTCGAGTCAAACTCGTTTTTGCGAATAAGTACTCAAAGTACGAATTCTCGAATTAAATTAAACTACATAATTAAATCCAATTCAATATGCATTTAATTCTAATTCGCTTATTTAATTCCAAATTAAATATCTCACTTTATTTAATGAACCATTACGACTTAAATTCCAAATTTAATCGATACGGGTCTCAAAGCCCGATTAACGTCCAACGTCAATTTAATTAAAGTCCAATGGGCTTTCAATTAATTTCTTAAGGCGTGGACTTTTGGTCAACTCGGGTCAAACCGATAACCAAAGTCCAATCCGGGAGTTACCCCATAAGCCCATAAATCAATTTTGGCCCATTAGGCCCAATTAAACTTTAAAGGTCTATTAAGTCGCATTTGGGCTTTATGGAGGCGGTTTTGGGCCTAATTAGATCCAACCAATTTTGCCTAAACCCAACTTTGTACAACAAAGCCCAATAAGCCAATTTACAACATTAAAGCCCAAATCCAATTTTAAGGCCCAAAATAATTAAATCACAAAAATCCAATTTTCCCAATTTAATTACCAAAGTGTATAACATGATTAATTATCCAAATTAACATTTCTAAAACATCAATATACACAATTAATCGTGCTCATTTTCATCATCACATGTCCAACACATTTTGATTAAAATCAAACCCAATTTACAAATTATGATGTTTCCTGCAAGGTCTCCGACTGATTGACGGGTTCTTTGCCCCAGGTCTGCCCTCGCCGAAAGTAAACATGCCATCTGGCGGCCTGTCACATCATTCTGTCTTCTCCACTGTCACACGCAACAATAATGATGACAGCCTGTAAAGTGCCTTTGAGAAATGACATGTGTCGAAGGAAAGATCCAGCCCTTATGATCTTTTGTCGGTCTTCAAGAGGTCGGCCAAGTAACTTGCCGAGCTATCCAAAATTTTCTCATCCTGGCCCAAAATATCCGAGCTCATCCGCTTGTTCCAGGAGATAAAGTAAAACCAAGCCAAGCTGCCGGTCTATTGTGGTCGCTCTCGGCTCTGGTGTTGTCGATCTTCGAGAAATTATACCAAGCTATATACTCTGGTCGACCAAATCTGAGAGACTGGGCACGACCATCATCTCTTGCCGAGGAATAACCCAAACCCAAACATTCGTCCTTCCAAAAGGTGAAATTACATCTCTGCCCTTGCCGAATTATTCAAAATACTTGTCACGAAAAACACCATCAACCCATACCATAACCAACATAACTCCTAAATTTCTATGACATTTCTGATGGAGTTGGTGCTTAGAGTGTCAATCTGATTTGTACATTTTATTATTTATTAATAAAATAACTACATTTTTCATTTCATACCATATTAATGGTATTGCCATTACGCGTATTAAATTGATGTATAGATATGCTAAGAATTACATCGACCTTAGAATAGTTTTGACACTAGGTGTAAATTATTCTTAAAATAAATATTCATAGTCGTTGATTTTGGAATACGGTCGAATTCCTATAACCTAGAAGACTAGTACATGTCGTATATTGGAATTTGAGTTCCAATGGTTTTATCACGATGTACCATGAGTTTTGGAAACTCGTATAGACATATGGGTATTCGTTGGAGCGAATACTGAATGAATCATTAGTTATTCCTAATAGTTGGAACTACACACTGTTGTTTTCTATTAAGGTCCCAAGATCAATAATAAACATGAAATCATGTGTGAATAACAATCGAGAAGTTACGGAATACTTACATCGAGCGGTTGAGCGACGCGGAAGCAACAAAAACCATTTCTGCTCACAAGGACTGCATTCGGCAGTGACCAGAATTCCTCACTGGTTTCGGCCTTTTGGATCAACATCGCCAAGCTCCAAGCTTCATGATTTGATTCCCGACTCATGGGTGGATTTCCCTATCACCTTCGCATGTCTCGTAAGTGTGCTAGCACTCAAGAAATTTGCCACAAATTTCCAATTCTTGCTTCCCAAACTCACGGCAGTGAGCTGTGTGCAGAGGAGAGGAAAAACAGCCCATTGGGCGTGTTTTGGAGAAGAAAGAAGAATGATGAGAGAGTTGTGTGTGTTGTAATTTTTATTGTGTATCTAATACACCAACCAATATAAAATCAATTACCAAAATCAAATAAGGTAAATAGATTTTAATTAATTCAACAACTCACATCAACCATCACACTTGAGTGTCAAACACTCAAACATCAACTCACATCAAGTCACATCAATCAATCAATCAATGGTTACATCACTCAAAGTGACATGATTTCACGCTTGATGTGACGCTAGATGCGACTAGTGATTTGACGCTTGATTTGACTAGTGATTTGACGGTTGATTTGACTTGCGTGCCGCACTCGAATTCGAAATGTGAATGCGCTCGTAAATAATCCCGGGCTCGGGTTCGCTAATTCCAAATTAACAAATTTTCCGTTGCGTCGTAATTAAATGATTACGCCTAGCGAAATCACTTTTAACGTCGCTAACGAATTAATTCTAAATTAATTTGTTCGCCCGAATTAAAATCTAATTTTAATTCTGCGTTGAAATCCAATTTTGTTTAATATATCAAATATATTAATTTCTCGATTAATTCCAAATTAACCGTTATCTCTCTTTTAATGATATTTTATCCCAGATAAAATATCTCCGCAATTAATCCCAGATTAATTTTCTCTCTCTTCTAATTAATCCCAAATTAATTTAGAGTGCGAGTCATACGTCATCGGTGAATCTTTGGGAAGCGACCCATGAGATCCCCGGATATGTTGGCAGTAAATTCGGTCGTCGGACTATCCGAACACGAAAGTACCTCGTACTACGTTTATACCGATTTACAAGACAAGGTTGGCCTTTAGCAAAGCGCCATGCCTACCCAATTCCCCGGAAATATCCTTACAGGAATAAAGGATCTGTATCAGGCGTAGTATATGTAGTATTGCATATTTTTGTCCAGTATCAAATGATCACGTGCTAGGCCTGGGGCTGGAATTGTGTCTGCCCCGTACGAAGCACATGTCGGATGTCTGGTAACTAGTCTCTATAATCAGATAAACATGACCTTGTCATTTTATCCCGATAGCTGCAGTATTTAAGAGAACCAGTCCCGTATCCTACGTGACCATCATCTCCATATGACTGGAGTGACACTTCCGTCTTGACATCACACCCAACACACTACGATTCTCAATATACCCAGCATTGGCATACACAGAACCTGTTAAAGCCCTGGACGACATCAACCAAAGTATATTGATTGTCGCAAGTATTAGCGGTGCAAGTCTCAGGTTAAGACCAAATACACCTACCCTGATTTCGGACTTCCATAGACACATAGTCATACTACCAATGGAATTCTGAGGGGGTCTATCCAGAGCGAAGCTGTTTCCCGTACCATCGGTAAAACACAACCTCCTATTACACTTGCATGAGTATCCTATACCCAAATATATGAGAACTATGATGTTGTGCCCTCACAACGCGCACAAGTGTAATACTAGTCTTTTACGTATTTATCGATGTCCAATCTCGATAATACTCTGGCTAAGGATATTTAATGATTTATCCTTCGTGGACTGATACTGTCTCATATCATTCTCCGTCCAGGAACAAATCATAGGGACCTCCTATCATTTATATATCTAGGTGATCTAATCACAAATGATAAGAGTGCAATCTTCTTTGTCACATAGTTAATTTGTACAACAACACCATGATCTGTACAAATAGTGACGCTATGGGTCATAATTGTCTAACATACACCACCGTCAATAGGAATCTCCTCAAGTCGAGTAGCATATGTAATCCTTTGACTATATGATATCATTGATTTTGTGTGAGATCCTCCACACTGTGATGCCATGTATGTCAGAAACCTTTCATGGTCTGGCCTCTAGATGTTCGTTAAGTGTGGACCGATGCACTCAGTAATCAAGTGCGAAGCAAGATAGAATCTGTGGGCTCATATGTGTACCATAAGGAGTTTAGGTATCCATGTGAGTTAAGTCACGATTCTTAAGGACTTTGGCCAAAGCTGATCACCTACGATGGATCACATCAGTTGTAAAGAATCGTGGACATGTCGACATGAGATGTGCGCCTCGGAAACTTGACGGTATATTCTATGTTTCCTAAGCATAACTCGGATAGCCTACGACGGAGGGATTGTTAAATATATGTGATGACCTCGACTTGTATAGTTCAAAAAGGTTGTTCCTATTCTTTGCGAATTCGGATGTGGCTGAATTGCGTACATATTAACTACGTTTATATGACGAACGTGTCTAAACTTAGAGAGTCCCAATATGAAGTGTACTCGTTGAGCACTTGGGTAGCCGATTATTTTTTATAAAAAATAATATTCGATATTATAATTATCAACTAAGATAATCAAGTGTTATTTGATAACATTGATTATTTACTTTGACCTAATTGAATTAATTGGATTAATTCAATAATTACACAAGGGTTTAATTGTAAAATCATAATTATATCTACCATTTGAGGATATTATGGTAATTGTAAGTATGTAATAATATGTGGTTTTGGTTTGATTTAATTGGATTAAATCAAGGTGGCAAACATTTAACTAATCCATTACCTAATCTTTGGTTTAATTTAATTGGATTAAATTAAAGTGGGAGACAATGGAGATTAGTCACACCTAATTATACATTTTTGGACAAATTAGATTAAGCAAACTTAAAAGTTGATTACAACTTTTATCAATTAAAAATTGTCTAAGTTTTGCTATAAATAGCAAACTTTAGGAAGGTTTTAATTACAAGAAAATTAATAAGCATAAGCAAATTCTTAGAGAGATTAGCCTAAGTTAGAGAAGTGTTTAGAGAAGCTTGCGAGGTCTCTACAACATTTCATCTAGGAGAAATCAAGCTCCTTGTTGAAATTGTTGGAGAACATCCAAGGTGTGCAAGCTTGACTCCAAGATCCAATCTTGTTTCCAATGCTACCAAGATTCACTTCAAGATTGGATATTGAAGTGAAGCTTGGTAGCATTGGAAAAAAGATTGGATCTTGGAGTCAAGCTTGCACACCTTGGAGGTTCTCCAACAATTTCAACAAGGAGAAGTAGATTGGATCTTGCATCAAGCTTACTAGGTAATGTTTGATCTTCTCCTAAGCTATGTTTATTTGTGTATTAGATGCATGATCACATAGCTTAATGTTGAATAAGGATAATCAATTGTGTTAGGATACTTTAGAAGTATAAACACAACATGCTTATAATTTAGGTCAAAAATGTTCATGTTGGACATGAAACAATTAATAAGAGTTTGGAACTCTAGATTAAAGCTTAGAGTTATGGCTACCATTCTAAATTCACTTGACCACCTTTAGGTGAACTAGAATTGTTCATGAGACATTTCTTATTGGGATTCTAATTTGGTTTCTGTATTGGATTCAAAATTTACTTAAATGCGTATTTAGAATAAATTTATGTTTTTGGAAAAATATTTGATATTTTGAAAAACTTGATTTTTATTCTATAACAAGTGTTGATGTTGGTTTTGAAATTAAAAATTAATTTGGGTGTTTGTGAAGTGTTTAGGGAAGATCGGAATTAATTAGGGTGAGATTTTCCAGAGAGCTGAAGCTTTGAGTAATAAAGCAAAACAATGAAAACAAAAAACAAAATATAATGGCTGGTGAATAGTGCGGGCGCGCATTGTTCAAGCGCACAGAGCGCGTGCACTGTTCAAGAGCGTACGAATCCGCGCGCGTGCCGATTTTGTTTTGCTTCGTACTGGAGCTTCCGGACTCCGATTCATTCCCGATTTTTTCCTATATACTCGTAATGGAATATAATATTTCATTAAATAATTTAAAATTACACCCATACTTGATATCCATGGGTTAGACCCATTTCCGTTGCCCAAGGCACCGATCCGACCCTAGGGGGTTCCACAACTGCCCCAACAGAATGGTATCAGAGCAAAGGCTTAACCACACAAAACTTGTTTTGAATCTATGCCATAGTAATTTTAATTTAATTATGTATAAGACATATTGGATATGTATTGCATGTTTTAAATTAAATATTTGACCTAATTAAGTTAATGACTTGATTGTCATAAATCTCACGTGATTAGGTGATTACTTTTAAGTAATAGTAATAATAATGTTGGAGCATTATTGGATGGTCCGTCTTGTCAATACGGAGATGAATGAGTTCTTACTACTTATATCCAATATCGTCATTAGTGTGAGGGTATAAGTGCTCGAAACTTAGGTCGCTTCGATAAAACATTAGATGTAGCGTGATGAGTTAACGTAGTCTCCCAATATTGTCATTAGTGTGAGGGTGTACATATGAAGCTCATTAGTGCACATTGACAAGTATACACCTAGAACACGTCTTAATCCAATATTGTCATTAGTGTGAGGATAAGAAACAGTTCAGGACCAAACCAGGAGTCACATGAAGTGATTGACCTTGGAGGTCTACCTAATGAGTTTACAAAGGCCAATATCGTCATTAATGTGAGGCTGAAGTAAATGTCATGGGATCCACTTCCCGCTATGAAATTTTGATAGTCAAATTTCTATTTTTCCGTTAAGGGAGATTACAGAATTACGTAAAGTAGTGGGAGGGCACTAATAGATTTAAAATTCCATAATCAATTAGTGTTATCACTTTTGAAATGAAAACTGTTATGCTACTACTCAAAAATATTATCTTGTAGATGGCTGCCACTAATCCATTGATGAAACTTTTAGATTCTTATAAATTAAAAGAAGTCGAGAACTATATCGAATGGGAAATGAACATACGCATTGTCTTGGTGAATGTAAAGTTGACTTATGTCACGATCAATCCACTGCCTATTGATATCGATCCTAACTCCACTCCAGAAGAGCGAGAAACTTTTTATAGATAAAAGGATAATAACCTAAAGGTGAAATCCTACATCTTAGGATCGATGGTTCCAGATTTGCTGAGATAGTACATTGAAGTACCAGAAGCTTGGAGCATCATGCGAACACTCAAGGAGTTGTTCGAGGTAAATCAAGAGATGGAATTTTATCGAAGTTCTAAGGAATTATTTCGTGCTGAACTCAAGGAGGGAGGAGCTGTCAGCACTCATGTTTTGAACATGATCGGCCAGATTCGATATCTGAAACGACATGACATTGTGTTTGATGAACGACTAGGCCGTAATTTGATTCTGTCTTCTTTGCCTAGTTCTTATGCTGGCTTTGTGTTAAATTTCCATATGCATTCGATGCAAGCCACATACGAAGAATTTCATAACATGCTACGCACGGCGGAGCAAGATTTGAAGAAAGGTAACCCCACACTATATCTACATGGTGGAGCTGACTCTTCAAAGACTTCTGGGAAGTAAAAGAAAATCAAGATGGGGAAGAATAAGATATCAAAGAAAAACTCCAAGAAGCGCAAAGGCGCAAAACCGAAAGTAGCTCATGATCAATGTCTACAATGCAAGAAGTCTGGACACTGGAAGAAGGACTATCCAAAGCTTAAAGGAAAAGCAGGACCCTCAGGTACGCTTTGTATTTTTCCAATTATTGACATCTCATTAGCCTTAGATGCAAATAGTGGATGTGTGTTAGACACTAGCAGTCCTACTCATATTTGTAATTCCCTGCAGGAAATGAGGGTTAAAAGAAGGCTGAATAAATGGGAGATCCATCTTAGAGTTGGCAATGGCGAGACATTGGATGTCAAGGCCATAGGAACAATTATTCTAGATCTCCCAAATGGATGTAAATTAGATTTACATGACTGTTATTATGTTCCCTCACTTATCAGACAAATAATATCACTGCCAATATTAGATAAAGAATGATATAAAATAAACATTAATGATGAAACTTTAAGTTTGTATGATAAAGAAAATTTATTGAAATGTGAATGTTCTTTATCAAACGGTCACTATGTTTTGGAAACATATAGAAATGTCTTTAATATAGAGAAAAATACAAGTAGGAAGCCTGAATTAAATAATACTGAATTATGGTATATGAGATTGGGCCACATAGGTGTTAGACGTCTATCCAAATTGGTAAAGGATGGTTTGATTAAAAATCTTACCTTAGATCCTCATCCGATTTGTGAGTCATGTATCCAATGAAATATGACAAATGCCTCATTTCAAGGTGTTGGACACCGTGCTGGAGATTTATTGGAGCTAATACACAGGGATGTGTGTGGTCCATTAAATCATGCCGCTCATGATGGTTCAACATTCTTTGTAACTTTCACAGATGACAAGTATAGATATGGATATTGTAGGCACTGTATTTTTGCATATAAGTCCCGATGATGAGTCTCACATGGAGACACTACCTCCTTAAATTGTGGAAGTCGTGGGAAACGGACGTCGGAAGGGAAGAGTCAGACATTGACATTTTGTTGGATTTAATTCGCTTGTTTAGCTTCGGGTATGCTTGTTGGACCTCTGTTTTAAAACACATACTTAGCCCAAACCCCCGCAAGTCACACACCAAGCCCACACACCACTAAGCCACACACCAAGCCCACCAAAACAAACCCAATACACGCCCAAACCACTAAGGCCACACCCCAAAGCTTCCAAAATAATGAAATCACACATTAAACACATGCTAAAATCAATACAAATCACATTCCCTAATTAAAAAATACAAATCAAATCTCACCAAAATACTTTCCTAATCCAAGTAAATCATATCCCTAATTGAAAGAGAATAAATCAAATAAAATCAAATCGTATCCCTAATCAAAAGATAAGAAATCAAATCAAATTAAAACACATCCCTAATTAAAAAGTTTTTTCCTTAAAGCACACTAATTAAAAAAATATCTCCCATAATTACACAAATCATTTTCCTTTTCACACAAGGTAAACCCCAACCTTTTCCTATAAAAAGAAGCCTAAACCAACCTTAGAAGCCCTGGCTCATTCTCACGAAAAACACAAAGAAAATAACTCATAGCCTTCACGCTCAGACACTCTAAAATCTCCCTACATTGCAGCACATAGCAGCCCCGAGTCAGCCCTCACGTCCACCCATGTCCAACCCTGCAGCCCCACGCCCTTCAACAGCCATTGCCCACTCACGCACCTATAACACACTCACGCCACATCACTGCCCACGCACAAACCAAATAACAAACCCTAAAGGCCCCTCGCCGAAGCCACACACATAACAAATAAACCCCTTTCACAGCCCTTCACACACGCCACTCATCCTCTCTTTGATCTGCACCCATTAACTCTCATATGTAAGCAGCCCTCACAGCACCGCCACACTCCCTCACCCCCTTAACGACCAAAAGCCCTCACGCACCAAATAAACAAATCAACATGAGCAGTCCCCTTCACCACGTATCCCACAAACCACAACCATGCATCACACACTCACCGAGCTGCCATGTGAAGCCACAAAACAGCCCCTACACTCACCAAATTAACGTGAACAACACGCACAACAGCCCCCACAAAAATAGTCATTCATTAACAAACAAAATAGTCCCCAGAAAATACCTCTGAAACAACCCATGAGACAGCCCCTGTAACCAGCGAAAATACCTCTGAAAAAGTCCAGAATTCGCCCCAAAACTGCACCAGAAACTGCCCGGTAAAACCCGTAAACCGTAAACCAAAATAGCCCCGCTTTACCGCAAAATAGTAAGCAAATACCGTGACCAGAAACACCATAAAATGGAGTAAAAATAGCAGCCCAAACAGCGAAGGAAAACGTCGAACCAGTAAACCGAAGGAGTTGGGAGCATCAACCCTTCCGACAACCGTATACCGTGCTTTCGAGAGACGACAAAAGAGGTTAGACCTGAGGGCACCTTCTTTATTTATTATCCTTTATTTTATTTAATTTAGTACTTCATTTTATATTAGTATTGTGGATTGGTGCATGATGTGAATTTCGGATGAACGGAATATGTGTTCTCTCTTGCGGTATATCGGATGGAAACCCGAACGTAAATTCCGTAGCCGAATCTGAATGGACGGTATTTCGGTTTGCACTCGGGATACAATGCCACGTACCACTTGAGAGACACACGTATTTCGTTTCATCCAACCTTGTATTCGAGCATGATTAGGTTGCTAGTATGTTATTTATTCCTTAAGCATGATTTAGCCATTAGTACATTGTTTCTTTATGCATGTTATTGTTATTTTCTTTCGCAATAGGAATTTAATTTACGTTTATGTTTGTGATGTTATTTATTCTTTATATTTGATTATTCAACATGCCCATTGTGTGATATCGTATGTTTGCTGTTATGATAACTTACTTTCAAAGCATGCAAACTTAGACGTAGGATTTACTTTCATGAATGTGAACTAGATCTAGGTTATTCTTGGATATATATGTTGCGTAGATTCGGTTAAGTTATTGCACAAATCATTTCATTACAAGTGGCATAAGTAAGGGATCATTCCGAACCCAACGGTTTGAGGTCTTCCCTTGTGAGGGGTGAGTGCAGCCTTAAATCATTTTCCCGGTTCACACCGGGTGGCGACTCTCTTATTCTCCGGTTTAGTCCCTCGCGGACTACTCCGTACTCCCAACTAGGCCGTGAGCCTAGAACAGCGTCGCCGATTTATGTGTCCTACAGTCTGGCGACTCTACTGGGGATAGAGAATCGGCCCCGAAATAATGTCTTGTAATGTTTGTGATTTGTGCTTTAGTTAACCGTGTCTACAGTGGGTTGAAGGGGTTTAATCAAAGGCATTATTAAAGCTAGATAATGGTTTGGTGTCTTCCTTCATTCACTACCTTTCTATAAGGAAAATTTATGAATGCACCTAGATAATCATTACCCGCAGCTCACTGTGACAGACTAATTTGGAGGACTTGTTGTTTATTCTTGTCACCAAGGCGATAAGAGCCTAAGAGGCTTGGGTATTTAAGAGAGTTCGCTCCACCCTCCCTCTGGGGAATCTACAATGAGAAATCCATTTGACAGTCAGTCACGCACCATAACTCATTGACACATACCTTAGTGTATAAAAAATGTGCGCTCACTTGGTCACTCAGGCCCTTGAGTGGGGAGACCTAGTTGTGGGCAATCCTTTGTCGATGAGAGCCCTTGTCTATACCCCTATAAACCCACATATGAACCGTAGTTATAGGACCAATAGAAATTACTCCTTTAGGTTTGCGTTTAGGACCATCGTCATTTGGATCCAGTTGGACCTTTTGTCATGAGGTATGGGCTTGTTGGGCCATTTAAACTGGGACGAGTTCGTGCTTTATGGCAATTGGGCCAAAAGCTTCTGAAATGCCAATGGGCCATTTTGTGTTTAGGCCTTTTATCATTTGAAGTTTTTTAGCCATGTTATCGCAAAAGTGTAAACCTGTTGGGCCTTTTCAACTGGGACAAGTTTGCACCGCGCAATAGTAAGATTGATGCTTTAAAATGATAATGGGCCGACTTATATATTCCATACATCGCACGCATCTCATGCATCTCATGTATACACGCATCATGTTAATCCCATGTCTTAAAAGCCATCATAGATATTCGTTGGGTTAGAAAAAAAAAGATTGTCAAGATGAGTTTAACAAACATGGATGTCGGGAAAATGAAGCCGAGAAATAGAAAATTTTACGGCAATGATAGAAAGACCATAGTGGGCTAAAAAAAGAAAAAAATTGTTTGTTTTTAGTCCCTAATAGTTAGGCATAAGTCCGGTGATGACATTATTTTCTTTGGGGTGAAACCTTAGAAACGATAAGTGCGAGATGTACTCTCGTCCGATATTTTGAGTAGTTGGTCTCTGCTAGACTCACGAGCACTTAATTACGGGATCTTAGCAGTGGAAGCCTGAGTGGTCGGCAAGATGACTAGTTGAAGAGATGGTGGATCAGTGAATGACCGTTTTCCTGGATGTCCATCCTGGTTTACTTATGCTACGATATATGATATTGTTCGAAATGAAGAAAAGTCTCTGAAAAGAAAAAAGAAAAAATAGACCACCTATAACCGATAAGCGTGAAGCTACCCATGGGTGAGTATTAGGACCACCCTGAGGAGAAATGCTACCTTAAAGGGTAGGTGTGTCGGAAAAAGATAAAGAAAGAAAAAAAAGAAAAAAAAAAAAAAAAAAGTTCAAAAGAAAAAAAAAAGAAAAAAAAAAGAAAAAAAAAAGAAACAGCCGAAAGAAAGAAAGAATAAAACCATACCATATTGAGTACGAAGAAGTAATCACAGAGTATGATCAAGACATCTAGGTTGGTTAGACCCACCGATCCAATTCTCCAAGACAAAATCATCTAGTTCAGATCACGCGCTCAAACGGTCGGATTTGAGTATATTAAGTACTTTGAAGGTTCTTTGGTTTCGACGCGAAGCATCCGTTGAGGACGAAAATATGTTTAGCTATCAGGACTATCTCGTGAGAGGCAATACAGCATGTTGATATGAGACATCACATCAGAATCAATCTTGAAAATGGAGCATGGGGCGAGGCCCACATCAGTATCAGTTTGGGGCGAGGCCCACATCAGTGCCAGTTTGGGGCGAGGCCCACATCAGTATCAGTTTGGGGTTGAGGCCCACATTAGTATCAGTATGGGGGCGAGGCCCACATCAGTATTAGTCTGGGGGCGAGGCCCACATCAGTATCAGTCTGGGGGTGAGGCCCACATCAGTATCAGTCTGGGGGCGAGGCCCACATCAGTATCAATCTGGGGGTGAGGCCCACATCAGTACCAGTTTGGGGCGAGGTCCACATCAGTATCAGTTTGGGGCGAGGTCCACATCAGTATCGGTTTGGGGCGAGGCCCCACATCAGTATCAGTTTGGGGCGAGGCCCACATCATCATTAGTTTTGGGGATGAGTCCCAGGATCGAGGCCCCCATCATCAGCAGTTTTGGAACGTCACATCACATGATCTACTTTGACCTAGTGCAAGAAGCGAAGAACAAAAAGCTAAGCCAAGAACTGGGGGCAACCAGTCAACCACCCCGTGAATAAGGGATTTATCGAGAACTTGAGCAATGAGGCTAAAGGAAACTGAGCAATCACCAAGAGAGAATCGACAGAAAGGAACTACGAGCAGGCCCAAGGGGCGACCAAAGACTTTTGCAGGCAAATGGCACCAAGGAGCACCAGGAAGGCCTAACCCATCTGAACAGGAAATATATCCATGCATTCATGCATAAATATCACATACATGAAATTTTTGTTTTTGTATTCGCAGGTTTGTAGTGGCAAAGACCATCTCATCAAGTAACGGTTCAAAAATGGACCACATCTCATCAAGTAACGGTTCCAAAATGGGCCACCTCTCATCAAGTAACGGTTCAAAAATGAGCCACATTCTCACACAGCACAGTTCGGAAATGGACCACTACCACATCAGACGCCGAAAATGGCACTCCAAAATGGAGCACAGTTCAAAAAGGGACAACTATCACATCAGATGCCGAAAATGGCGCTCTAAAATGGAGCACCACAACAGATGCCGAAAATGGCGCTCAAAAAATGGAGCATACACAACAGATGCAGAAAATGGCGCTCCAAAATGGAGCACACACATGACAGATGCCGGGTATAGCAATCCGGGTATGGAGACACAACAGTGACACCTCGGGTATGGGGTTTAACATGCCGGGTATGGCACTCCGGGTATGGAGACACTACAGCGACACTCTGGGTATGGAGACGAAACCGCGACACCTCGGGTATGGGGTTTAGCATGCCAGGTACGGCACTCCGGGTATGGAGATATTACAGCGACGCCTCGGGTATGGGGTTTAGCATGCCAGGTACGACACTCCGGGTATGGAAATATTATAGCCACACCTCGGGTATGAGGTTTAGCATGCCAGGTACGACACTCCGGGTATGGAGATATTACAGCGACGCCTCGGGTATGAGGTTTAACATGCCAGGTACGGCACTCTGAGTATGGAGATATTACAGCGACACCTCGGGTATGGGGTTTAGCATGCCAGGTACGGCACTATAGGTATGGAGATATTACAGCGACGCTTCGGGTATGGGGTTAGCATGCCAGGTACGGCACTCCGGGTATGGAGATATTACAGCGACACCTCGGGTATTGGGTTTAATATGCCAGGTACGGCACTCCGGGTATGGAGACACTATTGCGACACTCTGGGTATGGAGACGCAACTGCGACACCTCGGGTATGGGGTTTAGCACGCTGGATATGGCGCAACAAAATCAACTCAACTCAAAGTAACAGGAAAGTCAAGTGGCAGCTGCCGAGCGAGGTAAGTAAAAATGCATTGCATAAACTTTGATAGGATTGTCATTGTCACACACTGCACAAGTCCCATCAAACTGGGGGAGACTGTAGGCACTGCATTTTTGCATATAAGTCCCGATGATGAGTCTCACATGGAGACACTACCTCTTTAAATTATAGAAATCGCGGGAAACGGACGTTGGAAGGGAAGAGTCAGACATTGACATTTTGTTGGATTTAATTCGCTTGTTTAGCTTCGGGTTTGCTTGTTGGACCTCTGTTTTAAAACACATCATTAGCCCAAACCCCCGCAAGTCATACACCAAGCCCACACACCACTAAACCACACTCTAAGCCCACCAAAACAAACCCAATACACGCCCAAACCACTAAGGCCACGCCCCAAAGCTTCCAAAATAATGAAATCACACATTAAACACATGCTAAAATCAAGACAAATCACATTCCCTAATTAAAAGATACAAATCAAATCTCATCAAAATACTTTCCTAATCCAAGTAAATCATATCCATAATTAAAAGAGAAGAAATCAAATAAAATCAAATCGTATCCCTAATCAAAAGAGAAGAAATCAAATCAAATTAAAACACATCCCTAATTAAAAAGATTTTTCCTTAAAGCACACTAATTAAAAACATATCTCCCATAATTACACAAATCCTTTCCCTTTTCACTCAAGGTAAACCTCAACCTTTGCCTATAAAAAAAAAGCCTAAACCAACCTTAGAAGCCCTGGCTCATTCTCACGAAAAACACAAAGAAAATAACTCATAGCCTTCACGCTCAGACACTCTAAAATCTCCCTCCATTGCTGCATACAGCAGCCCCGAGTCAGCCCTCACGTCCAACCCTACAGCCCCACGCCCTTCAACAGCCAGTGCCCACTCACGCACCTATAACACACTAACGCCATTTCACTGCCCACGCACAAACCAAATAACAAACCCTAAAGGCCCCTCGCCGAAGCCACACACATAACAAATAAACCCCTCTCACAACCCTTCACACATGCCACTCATCCTCTCTTTGATCTACACCCACTAACTCCCACATGTAAGCAACCCTCACAGCACCGCCACACTACCTCACCCCCTTAACGACCAAAAGCCCTCACGCACCCTATAAACAAATCAACGTGAGCAATCCCCTTCACTACGTAGCCCACAAACCACAGCCGCACATCACACACTCACCGAGCTGCCATGTGAAGCCACAAAATAGCCCCTACCCTCACCAAATTAACGTGAACAACACACACAGCAGCCCCCACCAAAATAGTCCTTCAATAACAAACAAAATAGTCCCCAAAAAATACCCCTGAAACAACCCCTGAGATAGCCCCTATAACCACCGAAACTACCCCAGAAATAGTCCAGAATTCGCCCTAAAACTGCACCAGAAACTGCCCCGTAAAACCCGCAAATCGTAAACCAAAACAGCCACACTTTACCGCAAAACAGAAAGCCAATACTGCGACCAGAAACACCGAAAACGGAATAAAATTAGCAGTGAAGGAAAACGTCGAACCAGTAAACCGGAGGAGTTGCGGATCATCAATCATTCCGACAACCGCGTACCACGCTTTCAATAGACGAGAAAAGAGGTTAGGCCTGAGGGCACCTTCTTTATTTATTATCCTTATTTTTATTTAATTTAGTACTTCTTTTCATATGAGTATTGTGGATTGGTGCATGATGTGAATTCCGGATGAACGAAATATGTGTTCTCTCTTGCGGTATATCGGATGGAAACCCGAACGTAAATTTCGTAGTCGAATCTGAATGGACGGTATTGCGGTTTGCACTCGGGATACAATGCCACGTACCACTTGAGAGACACACGTATTTCGTTTCATCCAACCTTGTATTCGAGCATGATTAGGTTGCTAGTATGTTATTTATTCCTTAAGCATGATTTAGCCATTAGTACGTTGTTTCTTTATGCATGTTATAGTTATTTTCTTTCGCAATAGGAATTAATTTACGTTTATGCTTAGGATGTTATTATTCTTTATATTTGATAATTCAACATGCCCATTGTGTGATATCGTATGTTTGCCGTTATGATAACTTACTTTCAAAGCATGCAAACTTAGACGTAGGATTTACTTTCATGAATGTGAACTAGATCTAGGTTATTCTTGGATATATATGTTGCATAGATTCGGTTAAGTTATTGCACAAATCATTTCATTACAAGTGGCATATGTAAGGGACCATTCTGAAGCCAACAGTTTGAGGTCTTCCCTTGCGAGGGGTGAGTGCGGCCTTAAATCATTTTCCAGGTTCACATCGGGTGGCGACTCCTTTATTCTCCAGTTTAGTCCCCCGCGGGCTACTCCGTACTCCCAACTAGGCCGCGAGCCTAGAACAGAGTCGCCGATTTCTGTGTCCTACAAATATATCTATCTGATGAAACATAAGTCGGAAATATTTGACAAGTTCAAAATTTTCTGAAATAAAGTAGAAAAAAAAACCAGTAAATTCATCAAATGCCTTAGATCAGATCGATGCGGTGAATACATGAGTGAAGAATTCAGAAATTATTTAAGGGAGAATGGAATTCTCGTCCAATATAGCCCACCAGGAAAACCTCAACACAATGGAGTGTATGAGCGTAGAAATCGAACCTTATTGGATATGGTGTGATCCATGATGAGTTATACTGATCTTCCTTATTACATTTGGGGTTACGCTTTACTTACTGTTGCCTACATACTTAATAGGGTTCTATCAATAGTTGTTTCTACGACCCCCTATCAGATATGGTTCGGTAGAAATCCAAGTCTTAAGCATTTAAAGATTTGGGATTGTCCTGTATACATTAAAATTACGCAGCAGGTATAAACTAGCACCCAGAGGGTATAAATGTAGATTCATTGGATATCCTGATAATTCCATGGGATATCAATTCTATAATTCTGAGCAACGAAATGTATTTGTTGTTCGCTTTGCAACTTTAATTGAAAAGTAATTTTTGAGAGAAAGTGCAAATTGTAGAGAGATTAAACTTGATGAGTTTGATCCCAACATTAAGGAACCTGAGATGGAACCAAAAATCCAATTAGATGAAGGATCTATAAAACAGGTTCTATGTAAGTAGAATAGAATATCAAGGCCTACTGAGAGACTGTTTTTAACATCTAATGTGAGCCTTGATGTTCTCCTCTTGGAGGAAACATATCCGACTACATATAAAGAAGCGATATTGGATATCGATTCGGGAAAATGGCAGGAAGCCATGAAATCCGAAATGGATTCAATGCATGCCAATCAAGTCTAGGACTTAGTTGAACTTCCCGAATGAGTTAAACCTATTGGTTGTAAATGGGTTTACAAAAGGAAGCGAGGGCCCGATGGAAAGGTGGAAACCTTTAAGGCCCGATTGGTAGTGAAAGGTTACACTCAACGTCCTGGGATTGACTATGAGGAAAGATTTCACCAGTAGCCATGCTAAAATCCATTAGGATTCTTTAGCCATTGCTGCATATCACGACTATGAGATATGGCAGATGGATTGTGAAAACCGCTTTCCTAAATGGATTCCTTGAAGAGGATATCTATATGGAACAACCAGAGGGTTTTGTATCCAGTGAGACTTTAAACTTGGTTTGTAAGCTCCAAAAGTCTATTTCTGGACTTAAACAGACATCCCGAAGCTGGAATCGTCATTTTGATGAGATAATTAGATTATCTGGATTCATAAAAAATGAGGAAGAACCATGTGTTTATAAGAAAGTTAGTGGGAGCATGATAGTTTTCCTAGTCTTGTATGTAGATGATATCCTTATCATAGGAAATGATATAGGGATGATGCAAAGTGTGAAAGCCTACCTTTGCAAGAACTTCTCCATGAAAGAGGAAGAACCATGGGTGAAGCTTCCTATATACTAGGTATAAGGCTTTACCGGGATAGAGTTAGGAAGCTTATATGGTTGTCACAATCGACGTACATAAACAAGATGTTAGAAAGGTATAGTTTTACTAACTGCAAGGCAGCAAATGTACCTTTATGATACGGCATACATCTTTCGAAGAAAATGACACATCAAACTGGGGAAGAGAGAGTTAGGATGTCTAACTTGCCATATGCTTCTTGTATTGGAAGCATAATGTATGATATGCTATGTACTAGACCTGACATCAGTTTCGGCGTCAGTGTGACTAGCCGATATCAATATGATCCAGGTAATGATCATTAGACAGCCGTGAAACATATCCTAAAATATCTTAAGGGTATTAGGGATAAGTTTCTGATATATGGAGAAAATGAGCTACAAGTTAAGGGTTATACAGAATCCGACTTCCAGGGAGATCCAGATGATAGAAAATCTACATCAGGATACATATTTACCCTTAACGGTGGTGTTGTAAGTTGGCGTTGTTCAAAGCAAGGCTCAATAACTGATTCCACCACTGAGGCGGAATTTATAGCGGCTTCAGAAGCTGCTAAATAAGCTATTTGGATTAGAAATTTTATCACAGAACTTGGCGTTGTGCCTAGTATTGCGGATTCGATCCCATTGTACTGTGATAATAACAGAGCCATCGCACAGGCTAAGGAGCCGATAGCACATTCCAAGTCTAAACACATGGAAAGAAAATACCGCATAATTAGAGAGATAATTGAACGAAAAGACATATTGGTCTTGAAGGTTCAAGGACAAGATAACATAGCAGACCTGCTTACAAATGCCTTACCTTCTTAGTTATTCAATAAACATGTGGAGGAGATGGGACTACAATACCATCCAGATTGGCACTAAGCAAGTGGGAGTTTGATAGAGTTGGTGCTTGGAGTGCCAATCTAATTTGTACATTTTATTATTTATTAATAAAATAACTACATTTTTCATTGCATACCTTATTAATGGTATTGTCATTACGCGTATTAAATTGATGTATAGAGATATGCTAAGAATGACATCGACATTAGAATAGTTTTGATACTAGTGTACTACTATTCTTAAAGTAAATATTCCTAGTCGTTTGTTTTGGAATACGGTCGAATTCCTATAACCTAGAAGACTAGCACATGTCGTATATTGGAATTAGAGTTCCAATGGTTTAACGCGATGTACAATGAGTTTTGGAAACTTTTATAGACATGTGGATATTCGTTGGAGCGAATACTGAATGACTCACATGTCATTCCTAATAGTTGGAACTACACACCACCGTCAATAGGAATCTCATCGAGTCGAGTAGCATATGTAATCCTTTGACTATAAAATATCATTGATTTTGTGTGAGATCCTCCACACTTTGATGCAATATATGTCAGAAACCTTTCATGGTCTAGCCTTTAGATGTTTGTTGGGTATGGACCGATGTACTCAGTGATCAAGTGCGAAGCAAGATAGAATCTGTCGGCCCATATGTGTACCATAAGGGGTTTAGGTATCCATATGAGTTAAGTCACAATTCTTAAGGACTTTGGCCAAAGCCGATCACCTAGGGGGATAGCATCAGTTGTAAAGAATCGTGGACATGTCGACATAAGATGTGCGCCTCGAAAACTTGACGGTATATTCTATGTTTCCTAAGCACAACTCGGATAGCCTACAACGGATGGATTGTTAAACATATGTGATGACCTCGACTTGTATAGTTCAAAAAGTTCGTTCGTGTTCTTCGCGAATTCGAAGGTGGCCGAATTGCATACATATTAGCTAGGCTTATATGATGAACGTGTTTGAACTTAAAGAGTCCTAATATGAAGTGTACTCGTTGAGCACTTGGGTAGCCGATTATTTTTGATAAAAGATAATATTCGATATTATAATTATCAACTAAGATAATCAAGTGTTATTGGAAAACATTGATTATTTACTTTGACCTAATTGGATTAATTGGATTAATTCAATAATTACACAATGGCTTAATTGTAAAATCATAATTATCTCTACCATTTGAGGATATTATGGTAATTGTAAGTTTGTAATAATATGTGGTTTTGGCTTGATTTAATTGGATTAAATCTAGGTGGCAAACATTTAACTAATCCATTTCCTAATCATTTGCTTGATTTAATTGGATTAAATTAAAGTGGGAGACAATGAAGATTAGTCACACCTAATTATACATATTTGGATAAATTAGATTAAGCCCACTTAAAAATTTATTACAACTTTTATTAATTAAAAATTACCTAAGTTTTGCTATAAATAGCAAGCTTTAGGAAGGTTTTAATTACAAGAAAATTAATGAGCATAAGAAAATTCTTAGAGAGATTAGCTTAAGTTAGAGAAATGTTAGAGAAGCTTGTGAGGTCTCTACAACATTTCATCTAGAAGAAATCAAGATTGGATCTTGAAGTGAAGCTTGGTAGCATTGGAAATAAGACTAAATCTTGTAGTCAAGCTTGCACACCTTGGAGGTTCTCCAACAATTTCAACAAGGAGAAGTAGATTGGATCTTGCATCAAGCTTACTAGGTAATGTTTGATCTTCTCCTAAGCTGTGTTTATTTATGTATTAGATGCATGATCACATAGCTTAATGTTGAATAAAGATAATCAATTGTGTTATGATACTTTAGAAGTATAAACACAACATGCTTATAATTTAGGTAAAAAATGTTCATGTTGGACATGGAATAATTAATAAGAGTTTGGAACTCTAAATTAAAACTTAGAGTTATGGCTACCATTCTAGATTAACTTGACCACTTTTAGGTGAACTAGAATTGTTCATGAGACATTTCTTATTGGGATTCTAATTTGGTTTGTGTATTGGATTCAAAATTTACGTAAATGCGTATTTAGAATAAATTTATGTTTTTGGAAAAATATTGATATTTTGAAAAACTTGATTTTTATTCTATAACAAGTGTTGATGTTGGCTTTGAAATTAAAAATTAATTTTGGGTATTTTTGAAGTGTTTAGGGAAGACCATAATTAATTAGGGTGAGATACCCTAGTTGCATCAGCTCTCTGGAAATTTTCCAGAGAGCTGAAGCTTTGAGTAACAAAGCAAAACAATAAAAACAAAATTTCCAGAGAGCTGAAGCTTTGAGTAACAAAGCAAAACAATAAAAACAAAAAAAATATATATTGGCTGGTGAACAGTGCGCGCGCTCACTGTTCACGATCACAGTGCGCACACGCACTGTTCACTAGCACAGTGCACGCGTGCACTGTTCAAGCGCATACGTGTGCGCACGCGCCCATTTTGTTTTGCTTCGTACTGGAGCTTCCGAACTCCGATTCAGTCCCGATGTTTTTCTATACACTCGTAATGGAATATAATATTTCATTAAATAATTTAAAATTACACTCATACTTGATATCCATGGGTTAGACCCATTTCCGCTGCCCGGCGCACCGATCTGACCCTTGGGGGTTCCACAACTGCCCCAACAATTTCCCAGGACTATAGAGTGGCTGACTGCAACTTGGGTGATCCGTCGTCTCGAGCATGACTTTTCAAAACTTGAATGCTAATCGATTGGGTTGCCAACCTGTAAAATTAGCAAACTATTGTACAGTGAATTATAAAACTCCAGTGTTCGAAAGTCGCGGCCCAGCCGCGGCGATTTGGGTCTAATCGGTCGTATTAGTCGCGCATTTCATTCGGCGGTGGCAAATCGGTGCCTAAGCACCGATTTGGCCTGAAATCGGCCGCGCAGGCGCCGAGACTCGGCGCCTTTTTTTTTAATCCTAACCCCCAAAACGACGTCGTTTTGGGGGTTAGGGTAAAATATAAAAAAAAAAAGGCGCCGAGCCTTTCTTTTTTCCTTCTGCCTCTCTTCTTCGTCTTCTGCTTCTGCTTCTGCGTTCTGTGTTCTGCGTTCTGCGTTCTGTGCTTAAGGCTTCAGCTCTTCATTTCGTTTTTGATTCTTCATTTGGTAAGTCTCTTCATTTCGGCTTTGTCTTCATTTCTGTTTCTTTGTATTCTTTTTCTTTACTTTTTCTTTGTATTTTTTCTTTGTATTTTTTCATTTATGTTTGTTTTTATTATTTTTCTTTGTAATCTTTTTCATTTCACATTTCAGTAGTTCGGCAGTTTGGCTTTGTATTTTTTTTATTGTTTGTATTCTTCAAATCATTTTTGTTCTTCAATTTTTTTTTGGTGATAAATTTCGATTTCTGTTTGTATTTTTTTGTTCTTCATTTCACATTTCGGTTTCTTTCTCTTCATTTTTGTTCTTCAACTTCGTCTTCTGTTTGTATTTTTTTTTCGGCTTTGTCTTCAATTCGGCAGTTCTGTTGTTATCATGTTTTGACATTATTGATTTGAAAAAAATTAATCATGGAAGCTTTCTTTCTCTTGATTTGAAAACAATGAGGCAACAAAATATTAATGAAGCATTATTTAAAGAGAAGACACATAATGTGAAGCGATTTGTTGCAAAGTGGGTGTATGAATCCGGTATTCCTTTCAATGCTATTGACAATGACAGTTGGATAGCGATGATGGAAGCAGTTGGTCAATTTGGACCGGGTTTTAGAGGTCCTAGTCAATATGAGTTGAGGGAGCCATTATTGAAAGAGGAAGTTGCAAGTGTTAAAGATTTCTTGAAACATCATAAGAAGGAGTGGATGGAGAACGGGTGTTCTATCATGACAGATGCTTGGAGTGATAGGAAAAGGAGAAGCATAATGAATTTGTGTGTTAATTGCACAATAGGCACCACATTTCTTTCTTCCAAGGAAAGTTCTGATGTGGCGCACACTGCGGAGCACATTTATAAGTATGTGATGACGGGCATTGAACAAGTGGGGGCGGAAAATGTGGTTCAAGTTGTAACAGACAATGCCTCGAACAATATGGCGGCGGCAAAGTTGTTGAAGGCGAAGATGCCAAATATTTTTTGGAGTTCATGTGCTACTCACACCATCACCTAATGCTTGAAAGTATTGGGAAATTGCCGAGATACAAGAAAACCATTGATAGTGCCAAGGCTTTCACCATTTTCGTGTATGCCCATCACAAGACTTTGTCCATGATGAGATCGTTTACAAAACAGAGAGACATAGTCAGACCGGGAGTAACTAGGTTTGCTTCAGCTTTCTTATCCTTACAAAGTTTAATCGAGAAAAAAGAAAGTTTGCGAACCATGTTTGCTAACGCGGAATGGGATGAGTGTATATGGTCGAAGCAAGCTAAAGGGAAAGCTGCATTTGCCACGGTGATGAGTATCTCTTTTTGGAATGGGGTGACCCAATGTTTGAAGGTGTTTGCACCTTTGGTGAGAGTGCTTAGATTAGTTGATGGGGATAGAAAGCCATCCATGGGGTTTGTTTATGGAGAGCTAAAGATTGCAAAAGAAGAGATCAAGGATGCATTGAACAATATTGAGAGTAATTATCGGCCAATCTTGGAGATTATTGATAGTAAAATTGAAGGGCGGTTGATACTCCATTACATTGTGTTGCTTATCTTTTAAATCCTTACTACTACTATAAGGATTCAAGTATCGAGTACGATGTGAAAGTAATGGATGCGGTATTTACGGTTGTGGAGGCTTTCTTCCCCAATGACATTGACATGCAAAGTATTGTGATAAATGAGGAGTTGGCTTCGTACAAGGAAAAAGACGAAGCTTTTGGTAAAGAAGTGGGGGTCAAAGCATGTCGGGTATCGATTAATGTTTTTAATCCAGGTAAAAACAAAGCATTGATTTGAATTATTTTGCAAAATATATAAAAAAAACTTATATTTCATTCAAAATATATATGTTCATTTGTAGTTGCATGGTGGCGTACATATGGGCATTATACACCGAACTTGCTAAAAATGGCAAAAAGGATACTGCCATTAACCACTAGTTCATCCGGGTGTGAACGAAATTGGAGCACTTTTGAGGGGGTAAATATTTAACATTAGCTAAATTTTTTATTATTTTATATCCAAATTATTAATATTAATTGATTTATTTAAATTATTTATGTAGATTCACACGAAGAAAAGGAATAGACTAGATGTGAATCGATTAAACAATCTTGTCTATGTTTCCTTTAATGCCAAGTTGAAGAACAAGAGCAAAAGGGAGAAAAATTTGAAAGTGGATGTATTAGAAGCCAAAGATGCTACTAACGCACAAGGATGGATTGTTGAGGGTGGTGACTCTGGTGATGATGAAGAAGTAGAGCCCGGTTCAGGACTTACTTGGAGGATGGTTGGAGAAGCATCTGGAGCTGATGACATATTACAACCTCGAAAAAGTGTTAGAAATGTTGAATATAGAGAACTTGATGAAGATGATTTTGATTCTGATGAAGAACCTCAGGATGATGAGATTGAATTAGATGAAGAATTAGATATTTAGAAATTTAGTGTAGTTTAGTTTAACTTTGTTAAAGGATGATGAATATGAACTTAATTAAATGATATTTTATAACATTATGTGGTTGATTGAATTTGATTAATGGTTTTATGTTTATTACATTTTGATTGATTTTATATGATTTGTGTGGGGGTTGGTGCTCAGAGCGCCAATTCCCGGTTGTATTTTTGTTAAATACTTCTGTAAAACGTTATTATCAGTAATAATATATGCAGTTTCTATAATATAATCTAATCTTTTATATGGTAAAGACGTAATGACCCTAGAATGATTAGTCATGATACAGTTGCAAAAGCGTCGCAACGGACATTGAGTCGTATCATGACGTTGTCATTCTCAGACAGTTCCTGGTCAAGGTTTACACTACTTGGTCAGTATAGTAAACCCGTTGAGACCAGTACATGTCGTATACTGGAATATATGATTCCAATGGTTTCTCAATGAACCATAAGTCTTGGAGACTAGTATAGACGTGTAGGTGTTTATAGTGGATAAACATTGAACGACTCACCGAAGATTCTTAATGGATGGTACACCAGCGTCAATAAGAATCTTCTTGGGTTGAGTAGCACTTGTGATTCTTAGACTTGAGATTCCATTGTGGGCACATGAGACATCTTCTACACTTAGATGGCAGTCACGTCACCGATCTATTTAGATCAGACCTCCGCCTGTTCGTTGGGTGTAGATAGATCCTCAGGGTGTCCTATGTGTATCAAGATAGGATCCGTCAGTTCTGTGTACCAGAGCATAGGTAGTCCATATGATTAGCAATCAGATAAAACCATGGGCCCGTGGTAAGTTTAGAAGCTAGTTCTAAACATTCTTTTTAAGATTGCTAATAGAATAGTCGACTGGATAATCCCGATAGAGATTTGACGTTTACATCTATATCTCTGGGATTTATCCGGATACCTGTGACGGAGGAATTATACATTTGCGATGACCTCGACCTGTATGGTTCAGCGAGATTATCCGTGATCGTCATAATCTACGGGTGGATAGATTATGGACACGAAATTGGATTTTGTGACGGATATACCTGAACCTAGAGAGTCTCAATAATGAAACATACTCGTTGAGCACTAGAGCAACATAAATAAATAATATTGATTATTTATAAAGTCGTTTAATGGTTAAACGCAAGATACATGCTAATGAGACTAGATAGTCATTTCCTTAATTATTGTGTATTTACATTTAATACTTGATTAATTTAAATACACATTAATTAATAGTCAAAATGAGTTATTTGACTTATTTCCTAAATGAATATATGTTTTTAATATTTAATGTAAATATTATACATATATTTAATATATTTGTATTTGATTAATTAATTAATTATTTAATTGTTAAATGATTAAATTAATTAAAATATAAATATCTTATGTTAGGATAATTAAAGTAAATGACATTAGTTGCATTTGTTGACCAAAATAAATATCTAATAAAGTAGTTTATAAGATATTTGTGCAAGTTGACCAAATGAAACTTGAAATGAAATTGAAATTGATTTCCTTGTTTTTGTCTTAGCCAATTTCGGCCAAAGGCTAAATGAAACAAGTATAAATTGATTTTCATTTCATGATACACTTAACCTAATACACTTTATCAAAATAAACTCCATTGAAGAAAGGCAAAGAAAGCTTGAGAAAAGAAAGACAAAATCAAAGATAGCTTGGAATTTAGTAAGTTTTTCCAACTTACTATTAGAGAGGAATATGTTCCTTAGGTTCAAGGCTTCAACATGTGATGTTCTTAGATTATTTATTTCTTTATTTCTTTGTGTTTTTGTTGATGGAAGTTTGAATGAAGTGTTGAGCATGTATGGTGAAGGAAGTTTGTAACTAGTGTAGTTGTAAACATTCTTTTAAGGTTTATGAAACCATGTTGCTAATCTAGAGTTATTGACCCACTCTTAAATGACCTAGATTTGATCTTGAGTTGTTTCATTGTGTTGAGACTTGGATTGGATGGAAGATTGATGATTGAAACATTTGATTTAATGTAATTAGCCTAATTTGTCCAATTTGTGGAAATTGAAAAATTAGGGTTTCTAACTAATTCCAAATTTGGGGGTTTTCATATATGTTGAGCATTTGGGTGTTTATATGATGCATGCAAAGTTTCATGTTGATTGGATTTCATTTGGATGAGTTTTGAAGCATGAAATGACCAAATGGTCAACTTGGGCACCAAATGGTGCATTCGGCCAAGATAAGAAAAATTGGGGATTTTGGTTGCTTTGGTGTTTTGATGTTTTGAACATCATAAGTTCATCTTAGAAATGATTTAGAATCATTCAAAATTGATTGGATCAATTTCGGACTAAAACGGACAAAAATACAAAGCAAGGGTATTTCGGTAAATTCACTTAAAATTGTTTTATTGAATTTATTTTCATAATTTGATTATTGGAATATTAAATAAATATGTTTATTTAATTTATCCGAGAAAAAGTTTTGAAATCTGAAAATCGGATTTTCACCGCTTCCGCTGCGTTACCGGACTGACCCCATAAATAACCCATTCAATTTGGATTATATATGAATTATGATGTTGGAAAATATTATATTTTTAACTGTGTGCCGACTAATTGTCTAGGCCCCGCCTAGGCGCCCTAGGCACTAGGCTGGGTCGCCGCCCGACTAGCGCCTAGCGCGTTTTAGAACACTGTAAAACTCAGTAAGAAACCATGAATGACTGAAGAGAATAGATTGAGAATGAAATATGCACATAAGAATTTCTTGACTAGAAATCTACATATAAACACTCCACATAACTATATTGAAACAAATAAGTTCAAAACCATTTGAAACAGAATAACCTTAAATACACCCCAATCACTGTTACTCATACCCATACTTAATTCCATATATGATCAAAGATTCATTCCATAAATAAATAACTCGTTTATGAATCTCTTATTGTAACATCCCACTAGAGACATGACGCTACCGAAAAGAGACTTGAATAACCCATCTCCCTAAGCCTTAAATCTGACGAAAAATGGACATGATGCAGCCTAAAATTGGGCAATCTGGATCATAGTCTAGCATCAAAATGCAACATGTAATAGCTAACAAATATATAAAAGGACCTCTGATCCAACTCAAGGAAAATCAAGTACACATCATCAACATTCAAGGCCATGTATCCAAAATTATACATACAAACCAAGACCTTTAATTACATACATATAACAGAATACCTTAAACGATACAAAACATAACCAACACAATTCCCAGACTTATACTACATCTCTCAGGACTCTAGAGTGGGCGACTGTAACTTGGGTGATCCATATTCATATACTAAAGCATAATCTGATAATCTATAACGAGGTTGATGTCTATAACAGAGATCAAGAACTATCGCATGACAGAATACGGAGACCCAAAACATAACTTCAAAACCAAAACACGTCAAGAACATAATAATGATGACATGACAAAATATCATATAACGTTAACAGAAAATAGAACGGACCAGAACTGAATAACGTCAATAGAAAACTAACTCATCAGAATACCAAATAACGTCAAGACTTGAAAATATCATCAAAACTGAAAACGTCAAATGACTAGAAAATATGTAAACTGAAAGCATAATCTGAAAGCATATTCCATAAATATATTCTGAAATCATATTTTCAAAAACATACAAACGTCTATTACCGTGTCGGCGTAAAAATCGGCCAATGTCTAAACTTGAACATGTCGATAAAGGGTAGTGGACTGCCATTTTCCAGTGGTCGAAACCCTAGAATAGGCATCCCGGTGGAGCCGGGATGAAAAATATCATCAAGCGTCATAGAGGGTTAAAAAATAAAAACATCATAAGGCTCCGCGATGGAAATATTTTTCAAGCGTCTCGACATAAAACCGAGTACAAAAACATGAAACAAACACTGAGACGTAATATTTATCACATCATATAATCAAAAAAAGTTTTCCATAATCATTTTCTTTCAAAATGCTTTAAAACATAATAGAAACTGAAAACCAGAGTTTACGTCAGAACTCAGAAACACGTCAACAAAAATACTTAGACAAAAGACTTCTTATAAATTGAAAATACAGAAACATGAATAAGGAATTCATGACACAAAATCAAAAATCGAAACATATTCAGAAAGTGTAAGATGATAACATAGACGAAGACATAAGCAGAAACATGAACCAAGACATTTACAGAAAACATAAAAAATATCATGAACATAAGACGTAAGCAGATGACATAAGCTGAAACGTATATATCGAAAACATATACTGAACATATACAAAATATCGAAATTAATAACAGAGTTCAAATATAGGAATATGAACTGAAAACTTAAAAATAAATATGGAACATGATACATGGATTACATAACATATACATATATTAAAGATATTATATGACATATAATGATGACATAAGAGAGGGAAGAGTATCCACTCATAGAACCGACCACTAAATGCTGGTGAGCCAGAAAGCAACCGAAAGGAGTTCCTTCACAGAATCCATCATGCTTCCGCTGAGTCGAAACTAAGAATCATAAGTCCAAGTAAAGTTATCATACTTGAACCGATAAATCTACTATGCTCATGATGCATGATATGCTCGTGACATACAGAAAGGTCATTTCGACGTGACCGATATAGTCACTCGAAACTACCAAAACATGCTAACTACGTTGAGCCACCCCAACCTCGTGGCTACGACCAATCCAAATCCTTGGTGGCCAAAACAACCAAAACCAAACAAGTTTAATAATTAATTTACCATCACTCAACACAATACCAAGCTTTTTAACCCAAACACACAAATTTCTTATACTCGACCAACACTTAGGCGCGCACCCACACACATGTGTATCTTCATCACATGACACATTTTTTTATTTTTATCATCATGCCACACACGCACACCACACAAGCCAACATCAAGCTTTTCCCCTACTAAGGTGCATTCGGCCAAGGCCTTCCTAATACGACTTCATGCATAATCAACATCCCTCTAAGCATTACAAGCATAGCCCTAACACAACTCACACATGAACATGATTCCACAACCAAAAAAAAAATTAAAAAAAGTCAAAAATTCCCTTAAGCCCCTTAAATTCGGCCAACACTTAAAAATAACCTTTGAAGTTTTCCACTTAAATCAAGTTGTACTCAAGTTATAACATCACCAAATACATGAACCATCATCATTCCTCGTCAAAACACAAAATCAACCCCAACACATGATATAAATTCTTCATGACATCACTAAATGGGAAAATTGGGTATTTCAACAATAAATTCTTATTCCATGCTCACAAAATCTCGAAGATTAGTATGCTGTATCCCCTTTTAATCTTGATGATTTTTATGAAATGCTTGAAAATGAATGCTAGCAATTCAATCATGTCTAAAGTGAATAAATGAAATTCTAGGGTTCATCTAATTTGAATTTTAGAGGCTGAAAAATCAAGCCTAAATCTAAAAAATTAGAGAATAGTGATAATAATAATAGTGAAATTAAGAGCTGAACGCATTAGGATGGGATGAGATTTATTTAAAAGAAACAAGAGGGAAATGAGTTGTCAAATTGGAATAAATAAGGAAAAATACAACCAAAAAAGCAATATGGACATAGAAACCAGCTAATGTGACCACCTGTCATATATTTGGTGGGGTTGCATCTCCTCTTTCCTTCTTTTTTATTTTTTTTTCCCTTCTTTAACTCCACATGCACAGATCATATCATCACCTTTAATTCACAAATTAATAGCAAGAGAAAAGAAAAGAAAGTGACGGTCACTAGATAGTGCTACTATTATTACTTTCCTTCCTTTGATTCCATTTCCATGGCTTCTTCTGGTAGTCACGATCAGACTATTGTACCAGATCATCACTCCTCTGTCTCCGCTGATGATCACCATGAGGTTCGTTTTCCCTCAACTTTATTGTCTGATACTTAGCATGTATATCTTCTTGTTACTTGTTTGAGAAACTAAAAAAGATAATTTAGATCAGTGATTTGGCGTCTCCATATACAGGATCTTGAGCCTCAACAAAATAAGTCTTCAAATAAAATGTCTTTCTTACTGGAGTTACTGCTCTGTCTACTAAGATTTTCTTCAAACTGTTTTCTATCCATATATATTGTGTATATATGGCAAATTCAGTATCTGTTTTCTTGATGAGAAAGTTATCAAATAACTAGTTGTTAAGTTTGCTTTCCTGGTGATATATGTATGATACGCAGTCCATTTTAATTTCACTCCTTTACCAACATTATTGTTTTAGAGTATTTGAAATAAACTATTTTCAACCTGCTTAAATATCTAAAACATTCAAATCAGTTTCCAAACTCAGGTTGTGCAATTGGCATCTCAGAGCAGTTAATTGAACAGATCATATTGGAAATTAACTCTGAATTAGTCAAGTTCTTGCAGCACAAAACAAAGTTCCAATTTATAAGAAAGTTCCAATTTCCAATTGGACATGGGCACTTACTTACTAAGCTGTTTTCTATTGAAGCATCCTTACAAGAGATCTGTTTATAAGCTTTAAAATGTGGGAAGAATTCATCTATACATGCATATAGTTTCTTTGCCGAACTTTTCCTTTAATTTTTTGTATTAATACAAAGAAACAAGGATCTTTAATCCAATCAACATGATTGTTCTTTCTAATTGAATATGGTTGCCTTCTCAATACATTATTAACTTGGAGATAGTAGTGTGATTTTAATTTGTCACAGCCTGTGGAGAAGAAGGTTATTAAACAAACTGAAACAAACAAACAAGAGGATGTTCCTCTACCCAAGGCTGATGGAAAAGAAGAAGAAAAAGAAAATCCCAAAGAAGATAACTCTTCAGAGTTAGAAATTGCTGTGACAAAATCAGAAAAATCATCAGATGATAAGAAGACTGAAGTTCCTGTGATTGCTGAGGTCGAAAAAATTGATAACTCCCCTTCTACAGATGTTCCTGCTGATGTAATTGTAAAAGATGCCGATACTTCTGTTTCAGCAGATCCCTTGGAAAAGCCGACTGAAATTTTATCAGAGGAGAAAGTGGCAATTCAAACATCTACAGAGGAGGAGAAACCAGCAGCTAAATCAGTGAAAGAAGAAGCAGAGGAGACAGTGCCAATTGAACTAGTTGAAAGTTTGCCAGAGGAGAAACAGGCAGCTGAAACGGTTATACAAAGAATAAACCAGCAGTTGAAACGGTTGTACAAGAAGAGAATCCAGCAATTGAAGCTGTCGAAGAGGAAAAACCAGAGGCTGTAGCAGTTGAGAAGCTACAAGAGGAGAAACCAGCAGTTGAAGCAGCTGAAATTTTACCAGATGAAAAGTCAGCAAATGAAAATGTACAGAGGATAAAATGACAGTTGAGCATGAAAAGTTACCAGGGAGACACCAGTTAGCGAAGCAGTTGAAAGTGTACAAGAAGGTAAACCTGCAGTTGAAACAGCCAAATTTACCTGAGGAAAAACCAGCAACTGATAGTGTACAAGATATGCAACCGGCTGTTCAAGCAGCAAAACTTTTATCGGAGGAAAACCTGCAGTTGAAGATGCAGAAAAGTTACCAAGGAAGAACCATCACAGCAATGTACAAGAGGAGAAACCGGCAACTGAAAAGTTATGTAGGGAAACACCAGTTAGTGAAGCAGTTGAAAGCGTACAAGAAGGTAAACCTGCAGTTGAAACAGCCGAAAATTTACCTGAGGAAAAACCAGCAACTGATAGCGTACAAGATATGCAACCGGCTGTTGAAGCAGCAAAAATTTTAGTGGAGGAAAAACCGGCAGTTGAAGATGCAGAAAAGTTATCAAAGGAAGAACCAGCAGCAGCAGCAATGTACAAGAGGAGAAACCGGCAACTGAAAAGTTACGTAGGGAAACACCAGTTAGTGAAGCAGTTGAAAGTGTACAAGAAGGTAAACCTGCAGTTGAAACAGCCGAAAATTTACCTGAGGAAAAACCAGCAACTGATAGCGTACAAGATATGCAACCAGCCATTGAAGCAGCAAAAATTTTATCGGAGGAAAAACCGGCAGTTGAAGATGCAGAAAAGTTACCAAAGGAAGAACCAGCAGCAGCAAATGTACAAGAGGAGAAACAGGCAATTGAAAAGGCTGACGACCAAATTAAGGAAGAGGAACCAGTTAAGGAAACTGATGAAAGTAGACTTACGGACGATGCAGCAGTTGAAGAAAAGATAGAAACTGAAAATGTTGGTCTCATTTCGTCAACTGAAGATGTTAGCCGATCAGTGGAGGCTCAAGAAGTTTCCATTGAGGAAATAGTTGATGAAGTCGAGGAAAAACCAAAAGAACCATCAAGAGTAATTATGGAAGAGGATGTAGAAAAAAATGAGGCCAAGCTTCAGGAAAATGGAGGGTGAAGTAGAGAAAGATGAAGGGGCAAAACCGGCTCTTGAAAGCTCTCTGCCAACCAATGAGGAAGCTCAAACTGATTTAAAAGAAGTGGCAAAAGGTTATCCAGTATCTGCTGTAATAGAAAAGTGATGATGAGAGTTGATACCACAGTGAAGGAAGAAAAGAGTGTCAAAACTGAGGAAGTGATTGAAGAACAAATTCTTATTGCTGAAAAATCTTTAGAGGGAGAACAGGGGGTGATCGAAAAGAAAGAGGATTTACCCTCAGCTGTTGAGACTAAAAAAGACGACAAAGATGATGCTGAAGCTAAAAAGGTTAATTTCAAGGCAGAGGCAGAGGCAGAGGCAGAGGACACACATTTGGAAAGTAGAAAAGAAGCTGTTGATGGTAAGAAATCTGATCCCGCAACAAAAGCACTTAAGAGTGATATGCCTACTAAGCCTCCACAAAAATCATCAGGCAACTTACTATCAAAGGTAAAACAGTCACTTGGAAAGGTGAAGAAAGCTATAATTGGGAAATCTCCGAACACGAAAACCCTCCAGCCTGAAGATAAAGGTGATGAGAAAGTAAATTAAGGTTAAGGCAGCATTGCCATTGTTATTTCGTATTTCCTATGCTGGTTCTAATATATATATATTTGTATTAGGCGTGGTGTTGGTTTTTATATGTGGTGGGTTATTGAGTAGGGTGTACATAGGACACCTTGTTTAATGTGAGGATTTGGAAGATTTTCTTTTTCATTTTTTTGGTTTTGTTTTCATATTAGCTACATTACATACAATTATCGTGTTGTAGAAATTTTCTTTGTATTGGTTGGTGCCTCCTGTTTAGTTTTTGTGAGTGAATGCATTCTATTGAATCGATTTGAGTTTCAGATATAAACGGTTTTATTTGTATGTAAATACATTTACTTTTCAGATGAAGCAGCTTCCTCTCATTCCGTGAAATGTTCTTATTTATCTCCAAGATGTTGGTTTGTAGAGTTGTATAATTTTCGAAGAGTGACAACTTTTTTGAATTCTTAAAGAACTTCTTGTCTTTTTTTTTCTTTCTTTTTTTTTTTTTTTTTTTTTTTTTTTTTTTTTTAGAAGAAAGAATTTACTTTCATTAAACACAATCAGGTGTCTAACAATAGTTGAATGTCGGCGGGATACTCTCGCAGCCAAATTACATGGTTATCACAGTGAATAGCTTTGATTGCCAAGAGGTGAGCTACTACATTACACCCTCTAGGAACATGATTGACAGTTACATGTTTATAGTTCCTTAAAATCTCCAAAATTTCATCAATTATCCAAGCTATCTCTAATTTACTCTCATAGTTTCCTGAAACTAAGTTGGTCACTAGCGATGAGTCAGTCTCAACTATTAGCGGCAGGAAAGCTTCCTTAACCGCAATTTGCAGCCCAAACAAAAGCACTTCAACTTCTAGTGCAGCCACATCCTGTACGAACTTAGCTTTCCGGATACCCACCATCATGACTCGAGCGAGCCTCCCGTTCCTAAAAACCGTACCCAATCCAGCTGTATTTTGATATTTATGCGCTGAGGCATCCACATTGATTTTAAACCACCCCGTAGGAGGTGGGTTCTATTGCGCATCACCTTTTAAGTCCTTGTTCCCCCTCTGAATCAGATTGGGCTCATGTTCACTCTCTGGTAAGCCAGTACCATGGCTTCAGCTTTCGCAGCAACCATCATATAATCTTCCATTTTACCTTGCATAACTTTGGCGTTTCTTGCTGTCCAAATGCCCAACAAGTTGCCACTATTCTAATCAAAGTATCATTGTCTCCCTTTGCAGCTTCGAGTAGTAAACCCAACACATCCCTTGACTTTGCATCGCTTGCAGCTTTAGCAAGGCCAATATACCTCCATACCTGTTTAGCAAGCTTACAAAAGAATAAAGCATGAAGAACATCCTCATGCTGCTTCTCACATCTCTGACATGTATTGCCAATTAATTTCTCTTTTTCCACAGATCGACCGCTGTGGGCAGCAAGTTTTGAGCGCTCTCCACATAAAAATCTTAATATCTCAGGCAAATTCATCTTCCAAATAACATTCCACTGCAGTTTACTTGGGTCCGAGCAAGAAGGATTTTCCGATTACTTCAACCTAAGTGCTAATTGGTATCCGCTTTTGACCGAGTATTCCTCTTTCTTATCATAGTGCCAGCAATTCGGTCCTCTTGAGGTGTTCTTGGTAAGGCATGCTACAAATGGTATCTATATCTTCTTGGTCGAAATACTTCCTTAACGACTCCATATTCCATTGTTGGCCGTCTGAAATTAGTTGCCATACTAAGCTATCTTCATGTAGCCTGCAGGGGGAAATTGGTTTAAAGGTAGTTGGCCTTGGGATCCAATTACTACTATACACTTTAATCCTCTGCCTGTTTGCCACTCTCCATCTACACCCTTGCTGGATGACCCCTCTTCCCCACAAAATGCTCTTCCAAACATACGAAGAATTAGAGCCTATATTAGCTTCCAAAAAGTCTGTATTTCTATAATATCTGGCTTTAAGAATTCTTGCCACCAGTGATTTGGGTTTCTGCAAAATCCTCTAACTTTGTTTTGCCACCAATGCATGATTAAAACTAGAAATGAGTAGAAAATATATCAATATTTACCACCCATTTTACTTAATATTTTGTATAGTTTCTCGAGTTTTATAAACGTTTTGATGTGTTTTAGTTTATTTTGTAGAGAAAATAAAATCGGGACTCAATGGAATCAATCAAGACGAATATATGAAACAAATAAGGGCAAAAATTGGACTTGACATTTGGAATTTGGAGGTTGGAAACTTGAAATGGCGTTCTAACGAAGTACAATTTCAGAAATTTCAACTTTGCGCAATATGCGTATTTTGGCCATATATTTCTACTCCCATATCGGATTGAGGTGAATCAAGTTCCAGATTAAAGAAGACTCAAAGATCTAACAACTTTGACGTTCATAATAATTTTGAATTCGGAATTTTTCATTACCGGAATGGATAAAATATCCGCAAGTGTGTTATGTGTAATTATTAAAGTCATTTTCAAAACTAAAATAAAATAAAATAAAATAAAAATGAAAATTGTCAAACTCCACCAAACACGCTTGCATGTTTGGTGAAGGTTTTGGTTCCATGTTTGGTGGAGAAATTTGTGGAGAAATTGGTAGAGAAATTGGTGAAGGCAAAATTTTGCCTATAAATATACCAAGCCATTCATTTGTAAATTTCATACCTTCTTCTGGGAATTTCCTTAAAAATACTAAGAAGATTATATCTTGTTGTTTATTACAGCTTTCTGTATTTAATTTTTTATTTTACACAATAGTTCTTTCTTTATTTACTTTTAAGTCTTTATTTTACATTTTGAGTATGAGGAGGTAACTCCCCTCTGATGGAGTAAAATGTTAAGCTTTTATTACTAATATTTAGATTAATCTCCATTGGTTATAATATATAAACTATTTAAAACCTGATTTAATGGGATATCGCCTTTATGGTCGGTTGGACTTAATTAAAATTGACTTTAACCTGACTAAATTGGATACTGCCTTTATTGTCGATTAGAATTAATCAAATCTGACTTAATCAGGATATCACCTATATGGTCGGTTGGTAATTATCACGCAAAGTTTTATATTATTATATGGGAGATATCGAAAATAGAAGTGTGGGACACAGAAACTGGGCGACTCATGATGTTCTAGGCTCGCGTCCTAGTGGGAGTACGGAGTAGCCACGGGGGACTAAACCGGAGAAATAATGGAGTCGCCACCCGGTGTGAACCGGGGAGGAAATGAGATTTAAGGCCGCACTCACCCCTCGCAAGGGAAGACCTCAAATCGTTGGGTTCGGAATGGTCCCTTACTTATGTAAGTTGTAATGAAAGGATTTGTGTAATAATTTAATCAAGCTTAAGTAACACTTATTTCCAAGAGTATCATGCTTTTAAGTTCTCATGCATACATCAACAAGTTCATCTAAATTTACATGTAACACATATCCGAATTTGCATACAGCCTATTTGCATGTAATCTATGTCTCAATTTGCATACATAAAGATTAACATACGTCAAGCATACAAGTTAATCAACACATTATACTCATACATGTGGGGAATACAGATGAACGACACCTACACAATCTTGCATAATGCATAGAAACAATCAGGTTCATCATACGCAGGAATAGCTACTAGGGACAATTATGTACGAAATCTGATGAAAATAACTCAGCTCAGGGGGTGCGCATTCGCGTAGCGTTCGAGAACGCGTTCGAACGGTAAACAGAAGGTTAGCGTTCAAATAGCGTTCGAGAACGCATTCGAACGGAGCCAGACCTGATGCATGAAACACTAAGAAGATGCGTGCGCGTTCGCATAGCGTTTGATAACGCGTTCGAATGGTAAACAGAAGGTTCAAGTTCGTGTGGCGTTCGAGAACACGTTCGAACGAAACCAGACCTGATGCATGAAATACTAAGAAAATGCGTGCGCGTTCGCGTAGCGTTCGAGGACGCGTTCGAACGGTAAACAGAAGGTTCACGTTCGTGTGGCGTTCGAGAACGCGTTCGAACGGAACCAGACCTGATGCATGCAACACATTCATAGACAAACAAATCCACAATGTGGGACCTCACGTATCTGATTGAACTCATCTCACATCCAATCGAATATACACCAACAGGCGCAGCAAAGCATCGTGGTAAAGGATTTTAACCCCACCAAATAGGGGACCTTTAATCCGACTTACTAAGCCCATGCGCTCAATCGCGTCATGGATATAAAAATAAAGACAATAACATCAAACTTAGTATGCCCGATTGAACATATCTTACATCCAATCGAACACACATCAACCGGCGCGGCAAAGCATCGTGGTAAAGGATTTTAACCCCTCCAAATAGGGGACCTTTAATCCGACTTACTAAGCCCATGCACTCGATTGCGTCATGCATAAACAAGTAACATGCGGAATTCAAATGACGAAAAATAAATAAATCAAAGCAACATAAAACAAATAAGGTGCCGTTTACTCAAGCGGTACGTGAAGTTGTATCCCGAGTACAGATCATACTACCGTCCATTTGGAATCGGCTATGAAATTTATGTCCGGCTTTCCATCCGATATACCGCGAGAGTTGACACATCTTTCATTTTATTCCAAGGCCACAACATACATATTTCGTAATACGTGCATATTTATCTACTCAAGGGCCACAACATGCATTTCAACATAACAATCATGCGAACAATATTCAATAAATAATAAAAATGAAACAGAAAATGAATGTGGAAAATACCCTCAGGTCTAACCTTTTTTGCCGACTTTCGGACTTGCGTTTCACGGAGATCGGAAGGGTAAAGCTCCTCAACTTCTCCGGTTCACTAGTTTAGCGTCTTAGCTCACTGTTTTGCTGTTTTGCTTGCCGTTCGGCCTCCGTTTTGCTGTTGTTTCCTCCGTATTTTCTGCTCGCTGTTTAGGTCACTGTTTTGACGTTTCAACGGACTGTTTGGGTGTTTTCTAAAGGTTTTAAGTGCAATTTTTGTTATGTGATTATTTTAAGGATTATAAGTGCAGTTTTATGTTACTGTTTTAAGGATTTTAGGGACTGTTTTGGGTGTTTTTGGGCTGTGTTGGAGTGATTTAGGCGTGCAGTACATGGGTTGTTTTGTGCGACTTTAGGACTGTATTTGAGGCTTATTTTGGTGTGGATTAGGGCTGTGAAGGGTGGCTAAAGATGCGGCAAAATGGGTTGTCTAAGGGATGGGTATTCGGTGGTGAGAGTGGAGGAGGTGGAGAGAAATTTTGTTGATTCTTTCTTGTGATTTGCGTGTAATGTCTAGGGCCTTTTTTGTTGTGATTTGCGTGTGAGTTATGTGTATGAGCCAGGGGAGTGCATGTCTTGGTTAGGGGTTGTTTATATAGAGAAGGGCTAGGGTTTCCCCTTGTCTCACAAGGAAAAGATTGGATTTGGTGTCAAACAAGGAAATGATTTGATTGATTGGGGGGACAAATTTGGTTTAGATTAGGAAGTCAATATCTTTGAATTGGTTATAAGTGATTCAATTAAGCATGACATCTTTTTAATTTAGTATATGATTTTGTTTAGTTAGGAAGTTAATATATTTGATTTATCTAAATTAGGTATGATTATATTTTATGTTTTGTTTAATTGGTAAATGGTTTAATTATTTTATTCAATTCAATGTTTAATTTAATTAATATTTGATTTAATTTGGGTGTAATTTAAGGGCCTTGGGCGTGTGGGCCTAGAAGTAAAACCAGAAATACCGACACCATTCGAACGCCTCTTAGAACGCTGCACGAACGCCCGCAATCTGTTTGACGTTCGAACGTGGTAACGAACGCAGCACGAACGAAAACAGTGAACTTGTGAAATGAACTTGATGACATACTTATTCCGAATTTCCCCTTCCGACATCCGTTTCTCGCAATATCCTTAACTTAAAAAGGTAGTGCCTCCAACTGAGACTCATCATCGGGTTTTATATGCAAAAATGCAGTGCCTACAAGAAGTAACAAAATTGATCATTTTACCCCAACATTTTCTTTATTGTTTATTTTATCTTTTTAATTTCCAATTTTACTTTATGTCATTTACTTTATTTATGTCTTTACTAGTCTTAGATATGTGTGGTAACTAAATACCATATCTAGAGTTGTGATGAATTCCAATATCACCGGTTTATAAGTGGTAATTTTACGTCTTGGGTAATATAAATGTTTATTTATTGAGCCTTAAGCTTAATGCTTCTTGTTAAGTGGTCATTAATAAGATTGATATGATAAACTTAAAATGAACTTGGAAAAGGGATTTTAGGTTAGCCTTAGACTCAATAGCTCACGATCTCACCTTGGGGCAAGAGACTCTTATGTAGATTTCCTTACAGGATAGGAATATACCTGTCGGGCGGGGGGTAGCTATAATTGGAACTTAATCTTAATGAATTCAGGTAACTTGGTTGACATAGGAAAATGATTAATTGGGTTATACTGGGTGTTTGTATCTGACCATCGGAAGAGGCTTTTGCATAAATTCGTGTTCCAGGCTAATAAACCAATATATTGCACAAACGTGAGATAACCACTTCATCTTTAAAAGATATTGGAATGATTCAAAACCCTAGATAGTTTTATAATATTGAATTTTCCTTTGAGTTATATTCGCACCGTTTTATTTACTTGTTGTAGTACAAAAATCACGATCCAATCAATAATCAATCTATTAGATACTCGTATACATTTAACATCACAAATTAATAGCTAGGTATTATGTTCTCGTGGGATCGGTATATTTTATACTACTTGAGTGATACGTGCACTCGCGTAACGTGAGTGATTTCACCGATCAAATTTTTGACGCCGTTGCTGGGGACTTATTTATCTTTCACTATTAATTTTGGGGTTATATACATTTATTTGTGTCTAATTTCTTTTTACTTATTATTTCTGTTTTCTTGTATTTCAGGTTCTCAGACACTACATGAGAAGAACCAGAAGCTTTGAAATCCGTCCGTTTGACCTAGAAATTGAAAGAACCATCAGACAGTTGAGAAGGGAAATGTAAGAAGGCCAAGAAGCACTGATCAACATGGAACCTGAACCTTTGAGGTTGTACCACCAATTCCTATTCGAGAAAGAACTATTCCGGTGGTTGATGGCTTTATTTCATGCATTGTACTTCCCCCCTTACCAGCAAATGCGTGTGACATCAAAACATGCATTCAGATGATACAACAGTCAGTTCAGTTTGGGGGGAATGCAACTGAAGATCCTAATGTCCATATCAGCAACTTCCTGGAAGTTTACGGCACATTCAATTACAACCGAGCGGCAGAAGAAGCAATGACAGAGCTAAGGCTTTGCTACATTCACTACCAGCAGGTTCTATCACAACTTGGAACACTCTAGCCACCAAATTTCTTGCAAAGTACTTTCCCTAGCCATAACTGCAAAGCTGAGGAATGACATTACATCCATTGTACAACATGACTCAGAATCCCTCTGCGAAGCTTGGGAAAGATACAAGGAATTGCTCTGGAAATGTCCTCACCATGAAATAGCAAAGTGGCTACAAATCCAAACCTTCTACAATGGACTTTCTGAACTGATTAGAACTATAATTGATGCTGCTGCTGGATGAGGTTTAATGGCAAAAGGAGAAGATCAGGCCTGAGACTTAATTGAAGAAATGGCCAACAACAATTCTTTGTGGCCAACAGAAAGAAGCATGATTCAACGAATAGCAGGAATCCACGAAGTCGGAGCCAATACAACAATGAATGCTCGGCTTTAGCAGATGTTCAAATATCTGGAAACACTTAGCATGCAAGTTGTAAACATCGCTGGTGCTATAAGTTCACCATATGGAGGAGCACCAGAGGCAAACCAGCATGATGAGATGGTGAATTATGTCAACAATTTCAACAGACAGGGGAACAATCCATATTCCAACACCCTGCAATCCATGGTGGAGGAATCATCCCAATTTCGCATGGAGCAATAATTCAATGCAAAAGAACAACCCACCACCCGGATTCAACAACAAAACAAAGGTCATGAGTATGAAAAAGAACAAGAAATAAAAGAAATGCTTGCAGAGATATTCAAAAAGAAAGAAGCCAAATATGATGCTATGTTTCAAGCCCAAGCAGCATTCAATCAAAGCCAATCAGCATCTATAAAGACACTGGAAAATCAAATAGGACAACTGGTTAATGCTCAGAGTTACACACCGCAAGGTACCCTTCCTAGCAATACAGAGCCAAATCCAAGGAACCGAGGGAAGGAGCAATGTCAAGCCATTACTTTGAAAAGCGGCACTGAAATCAACAAAGATGTTGGAATCAAGACGTCCACTGAGGAAGTTCCAAAAGAAAACAACGAAGCAGATCCACTGATGAAGAAAAAAAAGGCAAAGGAAAATTTCACTCCACCTCCACCTTTTCCACAGCGTCTCCATAAAAGTAAACTAGATAAGCAGTTTGCTCGATTCCCATAGATTTTCGAAAGGCTGCATATCAACATTCCATTTGCGGAAGCATTGGAACAAATGCCCAGCTATGTCAGATTCATGAAAGACAGTCTTTCACGAAAACGGAGATTACGAGATAGTAACATTGACAGAAGAATGCAGCGCCATTATTCAGATGAAGCTTCCCCCAAAGTTGAAAGATCCTGGCAGTTTCACCATCCCTTGCACCATAGGAGAAAATTACATCGATAAGGCTTTGTGTGATTTAGGTGCCGACATTAATTTGATGCCTTGGTCTATTTACAGGAAACTGCAGATTGGAGAAGCAATGCCCACCTCAGTTACTCTGCAGCTCACTGACAGATCGCTCACATTTCCGAGAGGAGTAGTGGAAGATGTATTAGCTAAAGTCGACAAATTCATTTTTCCTGTAGACTTTATTATCATTGACATGGAAGAAGACAAAGATGTAAACATCATCCTCAGGAGACCATTCTTGGCTATAGGTCGAACTGTTATTAATGTGCAGAAAGGAGAACTAACCATGAAAGTGCAGGACCAAGAAGTTACATTCAATGTTTTCAAAGCCATGAAATTCTCGAATGATGAAAAGGATGAGGAATATTCAGAATTGATGTTATAGATAGTATCATCCAGGATACTGATGCAATGCAACTTCCCACGGATAAACTTGAAGCTTACATCACCAACATGGCTGACAGCGAGCTAGATGATGAATTCTGGAATGTATCAACTATCTTGACAGACCATTTCGCTTCAAATCGACACCACATGTGGAAAGTTTGGAACTACCAAAAAATGAGTGAATCAAACCCTCGATTGAAGAACCACCACAGCTGGAACTAAAGCTACTTCCGAGCCATCTCAGGTATGCATTCTTAGGAAACTTTTCTGATTTACATGTGATTATTTCTTCATCGCTAACATTGAAGTAGGACGATAAGTTACTGAGAGTGTTACGAGGATACAAGAAAGCCATTAGCTGGACTATAGCAGACATTCGAGGCATTAGTCCATCATTTTGCATGCACAAAATTCTGATGAACGATGAGTATAAAGCCACAGTGGAGCATTAATGAAGACTAAATCCAATCATGAAGGAGGTCGTGAAGAAATAATTTATCAAATGGTTAGATGTCGACATCATTTACCCAATATTTGACAGCATGTGGGTAAGTCCTATGCAATGTGTGCCAAAGAAATGAGGAATTACTATAGTCACAAATGAAAAGAACGAGCTGATTCCAACAAGAACTGTGACTGGATAGAGAGTATGTATGGACTACATGAAGCTGAACAAAGCAACAAGGAAAGATCATTTCCCGTTACCATTCATTGACCAGATGCTAGACAGATTGGCAGGACATGAGTTCTATTATTTTCTGGATGGATACTCGGGATACAATAAGATCGCCATCGTCCCAGAAGATCAAGAGAAAACCACTTTTACATGCCCGCATGGTACTTTTACTTTCCGCAGGATGCCATTTGGACTATGTAATACTCCTGCCATATTTCAACGTTGCATGATGGCCATCTTCTCAGACATGCTGGAACAAAGTATGGAGGTTTTCATAGATGATTTCTCTGTGTTTGGAGACTCGTTCGACCACTGTTTGCAAAATTTGGAAAAAAGTGTTACAAAGATGTGAAGATACCAACCTGGTACTCAACTGGGAGAAATGCCACTTCATGGTGCAGGAAGGCATTGTGCTGGGACATCGGATCTCACAAAAGGGAATCGAGATAGACAAAGAAAAGATCGTGACAATTGAAAAACTACCTCCACCATCATCCGTCAAAGGGATTCAGAGTTTTCTCAACATGCAGGATTTTACAGGAGATTTATCAAAGACTTCTCCAAGACTATTAAACCTCTATGCAATCTGCTGGAGAAAGATATACCTTTCAACTTCACCAAAGAATGCCACGAAGCTTTTGAGATCCTAAAACAGAAGTTGGTCTCTGCCCCCATCATAGTAGCACCAGACTGGACCATTCCATTTGAGGTGATGTACGATGCTAGTGATTTTACTATAGGTGCAGTTTTGGGACAACGCAAAGCAAAAATTTTCCATATCATTTACTACTCCAGCAGAACTCTGAATGAAGCTCAACTCAACTACACAACCATTGAAAAGGACTTGCTCGCAGTTGTATTTGCTTTTGATAAATTTCTCTCATATCTGCTGGGTTTCAAAGTGGTGGTCTACACAAATCATTCATCAATCAAATACCTGATCGCGAAGAAAGATGCCAAACCCAGATTGATCCGTTGGGTGCTTTTGTTGCAAGAATTTGAGGTGGAGATCCGAGATAGGAAAATGACAGAAAACCAAGTGGCAGATCACTTATCGAGACTTAAGAATAGAGAAATAGTTGGCAATGAACTGACAATTAAAAAAACCTTTTCAGATGAACAGTTGTTTGCCATGAAACAACACGATGTACCTTGGTATGCTGACTATGTAAACTACATAGTATCGGGAAAATGGCCGTTGGAATGGACTCATCAGCAACAAAATAAGTTCTTCAAAGAATTCAAGCACTATGTCTGAGATGAACCATACATGTTCAAACGTTGTGCTAACCAATTACTAAGACATCGTGTTCCACATGAGGGGGTCAATAGTGTCATGCATCATTGTCATTCATCACTATATGGTGGACACTTCAGCAGAAATAAAACTATAGCCAAAGTCCTACAATCAGGTTTATTCTAGCCTACTCTATTTGAAGATGCTTACTTATTTGCTCTTCAATGTGACAGGTGCTAGAGAACGGGAAATATTTCAAATGGACAGGTTGAAGTTTCAAACAGGGAGATCAAAATAATCCTGGAGAGAACCGTTGGATCAACAAGGAATGACTGGTCTACAAAACTGGATGACGCACTATGGGCCTACCGGACAGCTTACAAGACACCCATTGGTATGTCCCCATATCGAATGGTGTTTAGGAAAGTGTGACATCTGCCAGTGGAGCTTGAACACAAAGCGTATTGGGCACTTAAGAAGTTAAATCTTAATCTACAAGCAGTATGAGAGAAAAGGCTCCACCAACTCAACGAATTGGAGGAATTTTGCCTACATGCTTATGAGAATGCCAAACTGCACAAAGAAAAGACCAAGAAATGGCATGATAAAAAAAATAGTACACAGACAACTGGAACTAGGGCAGCAGGTGTTGTTATACAATTCACGGTTGAAACTTTTCCCTGGAAAGCTGAAATCAAGGTGGTCAGGTCCATTTGTGATTACTGAGATGTTACCCTACGGAGTTATTGAGATATACATGCCCAAGTCCAACAACACATTCAAAGTTAACAACCAGCATGTCAAGTGCTACTGGGGAGAATCATTTGAGCGACAAAAAGAGAGTGTCACACTTTCAGATTCAGCCTAACGTTCGGGCAGTCATGTCTAGCTGATGACGTTAAACTTAGCGCTAGTAGGGAGGCAACCCATGCAATTTGTGTATATATTCAGATTTGGTGTGTTTTATTTTATAGGTAAAGTCACATTTCAGGATGGAATAAATTCTCGTAAATCTTCACAAGTAATTTCCTTCTCTCCCTCAAAACTCTCTGATGAAAGTCTACAAAGCTCGAATGGAACGAATGAGACTTCTGATGATCAAAAGTATTCCTAATGACATTCGTTGGATTATTGAAGCACGGGTCCGATTGGCAGGTGAGTCTTCTGACTCTTTTATTTCATATCTGTCTCGTTTAGGAAGAAGCACCTATGCTAAAAAGAGAAGAGCTAAAAGAATGGGTGTTTGCTATAAACATGCACGCATGACATGTAACACTCATTGTCGTTCTTTAGGAATGGTGTCTGATAATCGTGAAGATAAAATTAAATTCATTAGGGATGGCTTGATAAAGGAGTTTTTGGATGACATATCATTGACTCTTGAGACGCATCCCAGTGGATATGTGTATCACGCAATTCGCATGTTAAATACACAATTTCGAAAAGAAAAACAACAGTTAAGTCTTGGGAATCTGACTTTAAAAGACCCTCTCCGACAGGATCCAGATTTTTTGACTTTCACGATATATTTTACTGTATAGCTAATAATTGTCATTTGGCATATACCAGTGCTATTATTACTCACCTCTTTTCAGGTTCTATAAATTCAGTTCGTTATTGCACTCATGAAGACATCTGGATTTGAGAAAGAAATACATAAGAAAATTGGAAGCAACTTTAAAAAGACGAGTTGTAAACATCTATTTTGCGGTACTAGTGTTGGTTCTAAGCCAGAGTTCGTTGAGGCAGCACATGAATTGGGTAGAGTCATAGCTGAAAGGAATATGCACTTAGTATATGGCGGTGACAATCTTGGACTAATACGGTTTCAAGAGCTGTACAAGAAAGAGGTAGTAGAGTTTTTGGAATCATCCCAAAACCTTTGGCAGAGGCGAATCTTATAGGACCATCAAACGAAGAGGAACTTATCGTGCTAGGTATGTCTGAACGACTGGTTGAAATGATTAATCGTGGTGATGCATTTATTGTTTTGCCAGGTGGCTTGGGCACAATGAAGGAAATTTTTACAGTGCTATATTAGGCGAACTTGAACATACATCAGAAACCGATTGGACTGTTTAATGCTGATGGATTTTATGATTTTCTTTGTGTGTTTCTTGATGATGTCCGGAGAAATGGGTTTGTGTCAAAACCTGTAAAAGATATCCTCTTCACAACCAGAACTGCCAATAATTTAATTGACCAACTCTTAGCTTTTGAACCACAAATTGACCCTATCATTTCCAAGATAATCTGGTCCGATAATGATCGTGGTAAGAAGCGTCGGATAAATCTGGATCTTAACCTTTAATTTTCTTTTTAGATGTAGAATTTCAGCTAACCAGGTATTGTCTTCTAAACTCTTCTTCTACTTTCTTAGACATTGGGGACAATGTCTCAATTAGGTTTGGGGGAGGGGAATAGTTGATTAGTATCTTATTTTTATTTTTTCGTTGTGTTATTTTTGCTTGGTTTTTAGTCAAAAATTTTATAAAAAAATCAAAAAAATTAAAAATTTTATAAAAATAAAAAATATATATATATGTTTTTTTTTTTAACTTGACTAATCAGGTGAAATTGGTGTGAGATAGTTTTGTAAGAAATTTCCACTCCTGAGACATATCTCAACCTATTTCGTAATAAGTTAATCTTTGTTTATTTCCTTTTGAATTATTTAATTTGTCAATTCTCCATAATACTGACTAAATTGGATCTTCATATGTTCAGTTGATAGGTATTATCAACATACATAGTAATATACGGACATGAGTTGTAAGTGAAAAGTTTGTAATATTCAGTGCTCTAGTTTAATTGGAAGAAACAGCTAAAAAAGTGATGGAATAAAAAAACAATCTAAGATCTGAGTAATTAAGTATGTAGGGGTGTTTTAACACCGAGTGCCTTAAAACCAACTGGTTTGGGAGTCACTTGCCCAAAGCTCGCTACATGGATTAAAGATGTTATATATATATAAAAAAATATCGGAAATCCGAGTAATTAAGTCTGTAAGGGTGTCTTAACACCTAGTGCCCTAAAGCCAACTGGCTTGGGAGTCACTGGCCCAAAGCTCGCTACATGGATTGAAGATATTGTAAATAAATAAATAAATAAATTCAGAAAAAGTACCATTGCTAAAAAAGGTGTGAATTCTGATATAACTTTAGGACAAAAATATTACTCTCTTTTCAACTAGACTTATGAATATTTTGGGCACAATGAGCTGATTAATATCTTGTTGGTTGTGTTTATGGAGAATGGTAAAAATAATCGGAGAATTTACTTATTTGGTAATTTAGAAAGAAAGAAAACAACTATTAACTTGGATAAGAAGTTTCACTTGTTTAGTGACTAACTTATTTATCTTTTTATATTTTTGATTTTATGTATATTTGATTGACGTTTGTGGGTATCGTCATTGTAAGCCCTCACGAGACTACAACTCGTCCACTAGGGACACCTAGGGGTTTAAAGGCTTGTTGCATACGCTAAATGCAACCGTGATCCCTACGAAAGTAGCTTAGTTTAATTTTAATTGTTTATTACATTTTATTTTATTGTTTTGCTCGAAGACTAGCCAAATGTTAGGTTTGAGGATGTGATGAGCGGAAAATATATCAATATTTACCGCCCATTTTACTTAATATTTTGTATAGTTTCTCGAGTTTTATGAACGTTTTGATGTGTTTTAGTTTATTTTGTAGATAAAATAAAATTGGGACTCAATGGAATCAATCGTACGAAATATGGAACAAATAAGGGCAAAAACTGGACTTGACATTTGGATTTTGGAGGTTGAAAACTTGAATTTGCATTCTAACGAAGTACAATTTCAGAAATTTCAACTTTGCACAATTTTCGTATTTTGGCTATAACTTTCTACTCCAATATCAGATTGAGGGGATTCAAGTTCCATATTAAAGAAGACTCAAAGATCTACA